>KZ992669.1:0-22492 GCA_003614735.1 Thamnocephalis sphaerospora | reverse complement strand
CTACACCGCGCAACACACACCGCACCACCTTCATAGTGCGCACGCCCTATTCTACACTTGCCTTCACCACCAAACAACCAGCCATGGTATCCTTGAAACAGCTGAAAGAGCACTGCAAAAAGCATAGCGCGAGCTTGCGTGCGCGAAGCCGTTTGTGTGAAGAACTAGAGGAGGCAAAGAGAGAAGTAGGAAATACTCCAGAAATGCGAGCGTTCAATGTAGGAAGGGTTGAGCAGCTGTGTCAAAGAATCGACTCACTTTCAAGTGAAATCGACACTGTCTGGTCACGGCTTGCCGACGACTTCATGGATGTTTACTTTGCTGTGCACTTAGCAAAGATTCGAAATAGTCATGTGAAAGAGCGCGAGACTGAGCTTGCCAAAGGATGGAAGTATGAAGAGCAGATGGCGGCTATTCAAGCATGTATTGGCAACACATGGGGTAACCGCAACTCATTTTTTATCGCCATTCATCTTCGATGCCCTGAGCCACTGCCTGGCGAAGGCATGGCCGACGAAGGTAAACTCTGCGGCTATTCTGTTACACTTGCGCACGCCGCCCAGATTATTGACCACTGAGTGATTTGTGATGTAGTGTACGGCACTGTTTTCACCAGGAGGTGAGTGACTTGGCGTAAGTAACGCTTGCACAAGCCATTGCCACTAACACCAAATGCCAGGAATGTTATGAGAGATCCTATAATTGCCGACCTTGACCTCAACAATATAAGTCGGTATCTTGATCCTAAAAGATTCCCAAGTGACACCAGGCCATATATACTTTCTTTGCTCAAAAAGCTGAAGCAGGCACGAACTTGCGTAAATATCAACCAAGTAAGTGTCACAGTAGCGTATATATAACTATTAGCGCTAATGCATGTCATGACAATTAGGGTTGCTATGCTGATTTCTTCGCTAGCGGACACTATGTCAGGGCAATCGATACCAATCCGAATGGTGAAGGAAGTAGTAGCAGAAACGAGATGGTGCATGACGAGCTCCCGCCTTTTCATGCCGGCGAAAAAGAGCTGTGGCTTGTGCATTCTTATATAGAACAGCTCAGAGGCCACAACTTTTTTGAGCTGGTGAATTCGGAATATGACATTCGCGTGCTAGTCTATTCATTGCTGATGGAGACCAGGCTGCGGCTTATAAATAGGACAGACCCACGTATCCTGACTACAAGGCTGGTTGATTGGTGTGCGACATGATTTATGCCGGGTAGTATACTAACGCTTTACCATACAATAGGGACTTTCAGATGAATTCTGGCGCTGCTTATAGGCAGGAAGACGATTCACAAAAAAGAACGTACGGGCTTGACGTTAAACCCGACTTCCGCTTTTCTATTATGATAGATGCGCTCCTGGGCCAAGAAATCCGCATGATAGGAGAATATCCAGACAACATTCTCGAGCGCGAAGTGTGCTTTATGCAAAGCGAGATTAAGAAAAGCACTGACAATCGCAAGGGTATCAGGTATGCAATTTAAATTGCGAGCATAATGCATGGCACAGATGCTAATCTGCAGTTGTCTATAGGGCCAAATTTTATCTTCAGATGGTGGACGCAATCTGCAGACAGGAAGCTCTTCTTTATGGCTATACACCAAAAGGCAAAATTGACGATAAGCGCTGCGCGCCGTTTTGCGTAGGCTCATTCGTGCACGGTCTCGAAATCGAGTTCTACTTGTGTGTATCAGCACATCCAGGTACGTATTTTTGCTGCATCAATGGTGTAGTATCATCCTCTATTAACACATCTTGCTCTATTAGACCAAAATCGCAGAGGATATGCCATCTATTTGTACAAGACTGTAAATCTGTCACCAGCGAATGATGGAGTAATTGACAGCACCAGTTACATTGAAGCATCAGTTGCATTCTGTAACCAAATCGACCTTGTACTTGAGCGGCTAGAGCACGACCACACGGGGCTCAAAAGTGGAGATCGTGATGCTAAGCGTCAAATGCTCAATGAGATATCAAGAAAGGCTGAATCAGAGGTGCGATCTGCCAAAAGGAGGCGCGGCAATGAGGACCAAGGCGACAATGGTGGTGCTGGAAACGGCAGCAATAATACAGTAGCTTATGGTAGTCGTGGCCATGTAAACTGTGTGTGGAGGACTCTGGAGAATGCCAACGTGCTAAAGCGCGACAGTTTTAAATCACTGTTTTTTGAAGCCCAGTTTTCAAAAAGGTGCAGCACCGACACGTGTAATGACACTAATAACACAGACTTTGAGAGTGATACAGACGAGGAGCAAGTAAGTAGCCGGATGTGTGCACAGATAGACATAGTATCAGCGCAAACTAATGCGCACCCATCTACAGCTATTTGAGTCGCCATCGTGGATGGCACGTGCCATCAGCCCCGGTGGGCAAAAAATATTCATCAAAGTGTTTAAGGACACTTGCTTTGGAGAGCACGAAATATGGATGAACAAGCTGATCCTGCGCGCCGCGAAGCTGCGCAATAATATGCAAATCACGCCGCAGTATGGCCAGCTGGATGGACGTGTTACAAAGATTGTCTGGACAGGCGAATGTGACGGTTACCCAATACTCGTCATGAATACGGAGCAGGAAGCAAAACGGCCAATTAGTACGCCGATGCAGCTGGCCAAGTTTGCGCAGTATGTGGCCACGGTACGAGCTAGACATGATAGCGTGTCTCTGTACATTTACTAACGCGGTACATCACTAGACACTGGCGATGTTGCACGAAGACTTCAAGGTAGTACATGGCGACATCAAGCCAGACAATTTGATTGTGGTAAAAAACGACGGCGACGGGCAGCCAGTGCGCGTGGTTATTTGCGACTTTGGATCAGCGCATCCTATTGAGGATGACGTGGAGCTTAATACACCGATATACCCGACCGGAGGAACCAAAGGCTACTGTGCACCAGAGAGCAGCGCGCGCAACTCAACGCCGGCATCGGATGTATACTCGCTTGGCGCAACGCTGCGTACGATCATGAGGGCAAGTAAGCGGTCCGAATGTAACAGACAACATGCACTAACCTAGTTGACGCACACAGAATCAGAGCATCAAATGCGAGGCCATGTATGTTTTGATGACGAAGATGATGGACCCGGTTCCGAAGAAGCGGCCGCATGCTCGAGACGTCATAAAAGAAGCAAATTCGATTCAACAGACGCTCAAGACGCTCGGTCGCGATACAGCAGGTGTTTCCAGGAAAGCCCACACTATTACCTTCGAGCCTATGGGCAGCACTGTGCTACATTCCGGAGGCAGTGGCGTACTCCATAGGAGTGGCCCACAAGACGCGGAGAAGCCGCCGCAGCGTCGGTGCGGAGCCACTTGACGTGAGCTTTAGCGATGTTGCAAGTGTATGCGTTTTTACTGCGTAATTTGCCAAAGTTGGCTGCTCTTTGTCTTTGCACTTTGATACATTAAATGTTTACGGTTTTGCGGTTTTATTCGCTCGCGTGGACTACGTTATTAGGCGATGCAATGTACAAACGAGGCAGCTTTTTAGCTCTATACCTGCAGGCAGATGCCGGGCTGAACCGCCACATCTGTGCCGAGCTATTTGGATGCTGCCTGAGCAGTAAAAGTTGACGGACTGTTGGTAGCACTCAATATAATGTTTCTAAACTTTATGTACTTGCGCTGCAGCGTCTGTCGACCTGTGAGTAGACTACAGCTCGCCACCACGCCTGCCCTCGCCACCACCCGTGCGGCCAGCCATCTGCGTGCGTCGATGCGCCTCCAGTTTGGGACACTCGGTGATGCGATGGCCAAGACCACCACAGAACGTACAGCCTGCCATGGAGCGTGATGCGGCAGATGAATAAAGCGAACGGTAGACATGATAATGACAAAGTACCTACCTCCAGGCACTGCTGTGCCAACGTGTTCCATCGGATCGTGCAGCGCTAGCAGCACAGGAGGAATGCGCTGCTTGGCCTCGCGCAGCAGATGCTTGAGATCGAGCAGAATCTGCTCGCTGCAGTCCATGTTGATGAATGTGGTAGCAATGCCAGTCTTGCCAGAACGACCGGTACGACCGATGCGATGCACTGCAAGTTGTGCGCACTGTCAGCATACGCTCACGCATTGTGTGCATCCATTCGCTGTGCTTGCCATAGTCTTCAATCTCCTTTGGCATGTCATAGTTGATGACGTGCTGGATGTCGCTAAAGTCCAGCCCCTTGGACGCCACGTCCGACGCCACAAGCACATCCTTTTTGTACTCCTTGAAAGAGCGAATAGCATACTCACGCTCCTCTTGCGCTGTAGTTTGCGCCAAAGTCAGCAGTGGCTCACGTACACTCGTCAGTACGGGATGCTTCACCCACTTTTGCCACCATGAATGGCCACCGCCTCCACACCCTTGAGCAGCAGATACTCGTGAATGTCGTCCACGTCATTTTTGTTTTCAGCAAAAACAAGCACCTGTAGCGTGCGCGTGTTAATCGGCGGCACTTACTGCAAGTAAAGGGCGTTACAGCAGCAGCTTACCGGTGGCGGGGTCTTTTGCAGGCACTCCAGCAAATAGACCACTTTGGCTTCCTGCTTCACATACTCCACCTCTTGAATGACATCCAAGTTGGCCGCACCGGCACGGCCCACATTCACAATCACCGGCTTGACAAGGGCCGAGCGCGCAAAGTCTTGGATCTTTTTCGGCATTGTAGCCGAGTAGAGAACCGTCTGCCGTTGGTGCTGTGCGTGCATCCAGGCCATCAATGTAAGCGATCGTGCCCAAGGTGAGTATGGCTAGGCTCCAATGCTCACCTTGAAAAAGGACATGATGTTGCGCACATCTTCCTCAAAACCCATGTCTACCATGCGATCTGCCTCGTCCATGCACAGATACCTGAGACAGTAGGTGGAGAGTGCTTGTTGGCAACGCTGCGGCTAGAGCACACTTCCAAAGGCATACATACCGGCAAAGGTCAAAATTGAGCTTGCGCTTTTCCAGCATATCCTGAAGACGTCCAGGCGTGGCGACAACCATGTGCACGCCACTGCACCAACATGTCAGCTTACAACGGACCCGGTATTCATGGGTGTACGCAGTAATGCAAAACCTACCGTGATAGCGTGTGGTACTGCTCATTCATGGAAATACCACCAATGCACAATAGCGTGCGCAGAGGCGGATGGCCTAGTGTAGGCAATCAAACGGTTATGCATGCGACTCTAGCCCAGCGGCACCATATTGCACTACATACCTCCACGCTCCAGGGCCTCGCAAATGCTGTTGATGCTTTCATAAGTCTGTCGCGCTAACTCTCGCTGCCGCACAGCAAGAAACGCATCAGTATCACTCGCGGCTGTGCTTTTTTGGCGCCAGACACACTCACCGAAGGACAAAGGATAACGCCTATCGGGCCTTCACCCTGGATAAGAGGCAGCTTCGTCTCTGCTTCCAGCGCAAGCATAATCAACGGCAGAGAAAACGAAAGCGTTTTGCCAGAACCGGTGAATGCAATGCCAATCATATCACGGCCAGCAAATCTAATGGACCGTGTATGGCCACCGTCAATAAGACGCAAACGAATACCGAATAGCACGCGTGCACTTACGCCGTTGGCAGGCCCTGCACCTGAATGGGTGTGGGCTTTTTGATACCCTTGGCCTTTAGATACTCGAGCACCGGCCTGGGAACACGCATCTCCTGCAAGCAGGCCAGACACCAACACCGCCAAGTGGTCAGACACAAAGCGTACACGCACAGGCGACAGCATACGCACTTTAAATGTCTTGATGGGTGGCGGAACATCTTCGCCTTCGGTAAGAATGTGAAAGGTTTCCCGCACCTGCTGATGCTGCTCTTCAGAGAGTGCGCGGATATGCGCAGGGGGTCGCCATCTAGCCGTGCAGCACAGGCGTCAGGAGACAGCGCGCACATTCCTATAGCCACGTTTTTGCTCACGTACGATGTCTGCATCGCTTCGGTATACTCGATGCCCTGCGCCAGCTCTGCTGCCGACGCGAGCTGCTTCTTCTGTTTATGCGCCTCCAGAATCTTTTGCTCCTCCTCCAGCAATTTATCCTCCTCCGTCTTGTGTCGCTCTATAGTCGTTATCTACATAAGCATCAAGCGTTTCTCGACACATACCATCGGCGCATCGCAACCAGCATCTTGCGCCGCCACCATCAATCTACTGACACCTACCTTCCATCATCTGCTTACGCCTCAGCTCCACAGCCTGATCGACCAGTTTGACATTGGATTTTGGTCCTGCCGTAATAGCTGCCGTGCGTTCTGCATCATCTACATTATCTTCCGCGCCACTGGAGCGTTTCGGAGCTGCCTCTTGATTCGCGGCTGGCATGCGGTGGTTGTAGCGCTGGGCAATGCGCTCGCGTTGCGCCATCTTGCGCTGGCGCACCGACACATAGGGCACGTAATCGTCTGCATCCTCTACCGGCTGTTCCTCAGCAGAGGCCGGGCGCTGGCGCTGTAGGTCAGACATGCTTGGCGACGGTGGTAGCTCGTCAGCGTGTCTCTACGCGTGGGGTGATGTCGAGCGGCGGTGAGCTGACCAGGGGATTTGGCGAAAGCGGGAAAACACACGCGCAGCCGCCGAATCGTTCCAGTCTGCGATCGCCTCTTTCTTGTCGGATTCCGCCCAGCTGTGTGGCCTTTCCCTGTCGTCGCTCTCTGGACGCCACGCCTACGCGCTGCCCTGCTAGTGTCGCCCACCATGTCGCAGCTTCCCAATCTGTGTTCGCACATTCAAAACAGCTTTCGTTCGCGTCTGCTGCGCATTTCGATTCCGCAGACAAAGATGAATCTGGCGGTGGTCAACGTCCTGTACGAGCAGGGCTTCATCGCATCAGTGGCACGCGGCAATAAGCAGAGCCCCGATGCGACCTACGTGCCCACGACCAACGCCAACATTAGCACTCGGCGCTACTGGCTAGAGCTCAAGTACCGCGAGAACCAGCCGGTGCTTTCGCAGATGAAAGTCATCAGCAAACCATCGCGCCATGTGACGGCCACGGTGCAGCAGCTGCGCGGACTAGTGGCCGGCCAGCAGCAGGGCATCGTCAAGCCGGCGCTGCCGGGTGAGATCATCGTGGTCGCCACCAGCAAGGGCGTTCTGGAGGTTAATGATGCTATTCGCCAAAATGTCGGCGGCAAGCTGCTATGCCGGGTACGCTAAATGTACACGCTGTGCTTCACTGGCGAGCGCACAAGCCAGCGATAAAAGAGACATGGTATCCTGCGCGGTAACCTGACGTCTGACTATGCGTGTCAATGGCGCGTAAATGTATGCACTGGGCGGGCGTGTATCCATCACCACCGCTCAGTAACACCACCTACTTCTTTGTCATAGCCGCCACTGTCCTTTCGCCTACGTGGTGTATATGTGCGTTTAGCCACGCTCGCGTCTATCGGCCGTCGTCTGCTGCCCTGACCGTGCGCATATATCGCTGCTGCAGCAGACCTAGCACTGTAAACGCGACCCGACCGTTCGCGTCCCGAGCGGCGCTATTGCCATCAAGACGCCTGCTGCTGGCCGGCTGGCAAGTACACGGGTTTGTCGCCGCTGGCTGGCTGCGCTGCGATCGCCTACCGTCGGTGGGCCGTCTGCTTGCCTGCCTAGTTGCTACAGGCACGTCCGTCATCCCTGACTGCTACGGCTGCCGCGTTGGTCGTCGGTACTTCTTGGCCAGCATCGCGGCTCCATTCACTGTTGACAATCCCCCTGTTCCGCACTTGTCTTTTACCCACTCATCAACGTGCGCATCTTTATTGACGCGCGCTATACGGTGCGTGTGCTCGCGTGTATGCGTGTCTGTGCGTCTGTGCGTACGTGTATTTGCGCATGGGCAGGGAGGCGTGACACTAGCGGCTTGCTGAATCCCAGTGCACTTTTGGCCGCTGCCGCAGCAGGGTCAGGAACGCAAGCGCACGCGCAGGCGCGCCAAAGCATGAGCGAGCGCGATCCGGCTTCGGCGCACGTCGTGCTTACCGTGCAAACGCCGCTTGGTCAGGCCAGCGTCGCGACAGACTCTGCACCGCATGCTGACCGGCCAGACCGAACGGCACAGCCCGACTGGCAGCTGGTGGGCGATCCGCAATTGCACGACGGCGGCGCGGCCGACGGAAAGAAGCGGTATCGCTTTAATGGAGAATGCGCCGACAAGGTAGGCCAGCAGTGCGCGTCAGGTCATGTCCCGCACTGACGAGCGTGGCTGTGTTTAAACGGTATCAAGCCGGTAGAACTGCGCGATCCACGCCTTTCCTATGGATCACTTGCCATTCGCGTCGTTGGCAAGCGGGCCCTTATCCGCGACCTGCGCATCATCCGTTTTCCCGTAAGTGCGCGAGGAGGCGGCGAGACGTGCACGTCTGACCGTGGACAACGCGCTCCTACACTAGGGCACCGAGCCATCCCTACCAGAGGAACAAGCGGTGCTTGTTTCCAACATCTCGCCCATGATGCCAGTGAATTTGTTGCGCGCACACTTTTCGCAATACGGCACCGTGACCTCACTAAAGCTGGAACGATGCCCGCGCACAGGCGGTAGTCTTGGGTTGGCACGCGTCGTGTATGCAAGTGCTGGCGATCAGGATGGCGGAGGCGGCCGGAACCGGCATCGATCACCCGCTGTGCAGGCGGCAGAAAAAGCCAATGGTCATGTTTTGCAGGGTCAGCCGCTACGTGTAGAGATTGATCTTACTGGTAAGCGAAAATATCAAATGTAGCCTGCGTCCGCGACATCTAACGATGCACTGTGTAGGCGGCAAGCTGCGTGCTGCAGTCGAGCGCATACTGGCGGAGAGGGATGGGTCAAGTGCGTCGACAGCGTCCAAGGAGCCACCACCGCCATCGTTGGTAGCAGCAGGCCCGTTGTCTTCTTACCCTGGCGCACACGATGCGGTGCTCTCCACACCGCCACCGCCACCGCCACCGTCGCATCCTGGCTCGGTGCCACCACCGCCACCTCATGCTGCACCAGTACCGCCACCGCCGCCGCCACCATTGCCACCACCAGGCTATCCACCGCCACCACCGCCGTCGCATCAGCATCCTCATTCGGCACATCATCTCTCCGGGCGGCCTCCTTTTGCATCGCCACCTGGCTCGTTTGCGTATGGTGCTGCAGCTCCTGGACCCGCAGGGCCATACGGACCCACACCGCCGTTTTGGCCGATGCACGGTGCGCCAAATAGAGGGCCACCACTACCGCCACCGCCACCGCCGCCCCAAATGTTTGCCGAGTCTGGCCCATCAGAATCGTTGCACAAAGGATATCCGCCACCTCCCTTGGTAAACCGACCAGGATGGGCGCCTGATCCAGCTGCATCGCCTGTTCCTGGTAGGCATGGATCGAATGGCGAGCGCTTGGCGGACGGAGAGCGACGAGACAGTGCTACGTCCGTCACGCCTGCATCTGCGTCGAACGATAGCTGGTCGCGAGCCAACGCAGACAGCAGCCGAGGACGATCTGGATACGAGGGTCGCTGGAGCTCGCGAGGTCGTGACTACCGTGATGATGTTTATCGCGAAGAACACGATCGGCGGCGCTCAGCGTATCGATCGCGCTCGCGTAGCCGACGTCGATCGCCGAGTGCTGAGGCGCAGAGCGAACCAGAGGAGGGAGCACTAGAAGATGAGGGCGAAGTGCCGCCGCTGGAGACATTGAAAGGATCGGTCGCACCAGCCATACCGCTCAAATCCGGCTTGACAGAGGTGCAGATGGAAGATAAATCCGCCACCAACGTCAGTACATCCAATGCACCACCGCCGACTGCCACAGATACCGCAAGTACATCGTCGCGCGGCCACATGGATGCAGAAACGAAGCAAGATGATATGCAGGATGGTATACCAGCGCCGGTAAGTAGCGTCATTGCCATATTGTATTTTGATTGGTGCTTACTGGTGTTGACACTTGCCATGCTACGTGCAGACTGGCCCATGTGCATGTGTTAGCTTTCGGCGTTCGACAGCACCGCCCTCTATGACCTCATCCGAATTGCGGCGGGAGTTTGAGCGCTTTAAGCCGGTAGAGGTACGCGTGTTTCCAATCGATGCATGCAGGTTACAGAGACGATGTGGGATACTAACGTGGCAATAATGGCGGTTTGGTGTCGTTTGCGATGGTAGAGTGCCCAAATAGGCGGTGTCTGGCATGTACACTTTCTGGCTAGCACGGATGCACGACGTTGCCATCTTGTGATGGATGGCAAGCTGTTGCATGGTCGCAAGATGGAACTGACGCTCAAGAGCGAGCTGTGCTCTGCACTTGTCGGCTATGATCGGCAGCGGGATCGTGAGCGCGAGCGTGAGCGCGAAAGACGTGAACGGCGTTTGCGCGAAAACGACATTACCAGCAGTCGAGATCG
The DNA here is from genome assembly GCA_003614735.1 of Thamnocephalis sphaerospora. Lineage (NCBI taxonomy): Eukaryota > Fungi > Zoopagomycota > Zoopagomycetes > Zoopagales > Sigmoideomycetaceae > Thamnocephalis > Thamnocephalis sphaerospora. The sequence goes on along the minus strand of KZ992669.1, from coordinate 12,151 downwards.
GCGCCTGGTTGATGATGCATCATGGCTCGTGAAGCAGGCACTGCTGGACGCTTTTCTGGACGACGTCACCAATCGCATCATCTCCAGCCGTGTATTCGACTTTTACGAGTCTGCGGCGCGCAATTCACGCACAGCCCGTGGCTCTGCAGATCGAGGAATGGTTAAGGATGTGGCGCTAAAAACGGAAGCTCGATCTAGCACTGGTGTGCACGCCGATCGGTCGCATTATGCTACCAATGATGACGACGCCGAGCACGCAGCAGCGGACGATGTCGACAGCAACAATGGCCGCCATTCGCATATTTCGTCGGTGATTAGCGCGCTTCCTCGGTTTAAGAAGCGTGCCGGAGCTTCAATGCGAGCTGGCTCTGCGTTCACGTCCTATCATCATGATTCAGGCATATATGCATACGACAGAACCCGCAGGCGACGCACGCCGTCGCCGTCACCATCGTTTGGATCGATGCCATCTTCACCAGAGACGGGCGATCGTCTTTACCAGAGGCGTGGGTCGCATCTTGGCCTGAAGCGACCGCGCAGTCGATCAATCTACCACAACAGCGCAGACGAGGACGAGCTTGATGACGTCTACCTGGGCAGGAGCTCGCGTAGTCGGCGTAGAAAAGATCACTCGATCCGACGGGCGGCTGAGCTGACAAGTAGCGGCTCGGAAGACGACGAAGCCACAGTGGACGAAGATGTGGACATGTATGCACACGAGCGTCCGACCAAGCTGCGCCGTGATTCGCAGCGTTATGCGCGTGGACAGCGCAAACGGCGAGCATCGTTGTCTGACAAGGCCAGCGCAGACCGTCGACACGTGGCTATGTTTACAAGCAGTAGCGAGTCGGGCGAAGAGGCATACGGCACCGAGGGGAGCGATCGCTTACCGCTGCCTCCGGTTGCTGGCGAGAGTAACGATGCAATGGACCTGGATACAGAGGACGATGCAGCACGGATGAGACGCAAATCTCAATCCGCATCGTCTGCAGCTCCAGCAAAACCAGCAAAACCAAAAACCCGCCCGGTGCGGAAACAGCGCGCTCCTGCACGCAGTGTTCAGGCAATTCTGGAAGATATATTCACCGAGGACAGTCGCTTTTACGATGCAGCACAAAAGCTACTTGCAGAGCAAGGCAACAACGCACTGACTGTTGCCACGGCAGCGGCGACGACGCACGCACAGACCAGCAGCCAGGAGACGCTTGGTGTGTCAGTTTTTGGTGCTGGCGCCACCAATGGCAGCAAGGTGGAGGAGGAAGATACGTGTGCGCGAACCTCTATGCTTGACCTGGCACACTGGCATCGCGTAAAGACCATTCGCAGCGTACACTATCCAGATCGGCGGCGTTTGGCACTGAGCGGCGTGGTCGCCCGGCTCACTTCGCGCCTGAATCGTGCCAACCATCGCCAGCTGATGCTGGGCATGGATGCGCGCCGGCGTGGAGCCCAGGCGGCCGCGGGCGCTGGCGCTGTTGTGACAGCAGCCGCAGCAAATCCGTCGGCAGTACGCAGTGCCTCGCCGTCTGTCGGCTCGGCCGCTACTGCCACAGGCGAGTCGGATATCTTCAAGTTTAATCAGCTGCGCGTGCGCAAGAAACAGCTACGCTTTGCGCGATCGTCTATTCACGCCTGGGGCTTGTTTGCCATGGAGCGGATCGAGGCCAAGGAGATGGTTATCGAGTACATTGGCGAGGTGGTCCGACAAAAGGTTGCCGACCATCGCGAAAAGATGTACGAACGTAGTGGTATCGGCAGCAGCTATCTATTCCGCATCGACGACGACACAGTCATTGACGCTACAAAGAAAGGCAACGTTGCTCGCTTCATCAACCATTGCTGTGCGGTAAGTGACACCTACGCTGCAGCTTTTCCGTTCGTGTGCCCGTACTAGTGCTAAACCGCGTGTTTGCGTGCCTTTTACTACACAGCCCAACTGCATTGCACGCGTCATTACCGTGGACGGTGAAAAGAAGATTGTCATTTACGCTAAGCAGGACATTGAAGAGGGCGAGGAGATCACGTATGACTACAAGTTTCCCATTGAGGTGGACAAGATCCCCTGTTTGTGCGGCTCACCCTTCTGTCGCGGTACACTCAACTAGTGGCTGTTGCTGCACGCGACGTCTACCGGGCTGGATGTATGCTTTTTATTGCGCCAAGCTTACCAGGATGGGCCTTACCGTGGTCCACACACACTCTGACGGTGGCGGCCAGCGCTGGTACTGTTTTCTGCGACGATCCCCAACACACTTGCTCAATTGCATGTCTTGCTTGTACCCATGCAGCAAAACGGGCGCGAAGACACACTGGTGCAACGCATCAGGATACCCTTTCCGCCCGCCTCGTTTACTCTGTACTTTATCGCTCACCGTCTTAAACGCCACGCTGTTTCTATTAGTTGTCTAACCGCAGTTGGAATACAAGCTGTGTGTGCACTCGACTCGGCCGTAGATGCCTTTCAATAGTGCTTCTTGTCGTACACTTCGTGGATACGCAGTCGCGATGCGTCGTATGCGTTGGCAGCGGCACCCGGTACTGCACCGGTGAAATGCTGATGGAGGAAAAAGAGAAATATGCTACTGAGAAGTGCGCTCACCAGAAAGATGACGTCGAACCAACGATGGTAAAAGTTGAACTCGATCGTGGACAAAACGCCAGTGATGATTTCTCTGTGCACGTGCAACAGCGAGTATATCAGCCGGCCGTTAGCATAACGAATGAGCGACCATGGCCATCTTTGCTGCATATGCACACTTGCCGGTATTCCGCCGGCAGACTCATGCGCATCAACAACACTGAGCTGAGAAAGTACATGCCCATAATCTGCGCCAGAAAGAGCACCGTGTTTTCCGGCGAAATACTGCTTACGGAGGCACGGAAAAACTGCCCGGTACCTGGTGAGCAGTTTGCATCTGGCTGCCGTGCATCAACGCCTCCTACCTTCATCAGCTGAATTAAGAGGCCACGAATCGAGCACAAGATCATGATGCCAACAAAAATGAAGCTCAGCTGTTGCGACCACGTCTGCACGTCGATTTCCACGTCGATGTAACGACCCAGCAATGCCAGGCTGTATGTGATAGGATCCGTCTGACCTATACGGTTGAACACAATGTTGACGGTGGCCATAAACACCTTGTAGATACAATAGCCGCTGAAGATGTAGCCAAGCACATTGTAGTAATGGCCTTTCCACGTGCTTGCATAATCGATGCGGTCCTGCTCGGCCGTAGTGCCGTGTCAGTTTCCGATCGTGTGTGGACAGTGACTAGATGTGCGTACCAATTCGGTATAGAGCTCCTCCAGCTCGAGGAAAAGACGCTGGGAAAACTCTTCATAATGGCGCACCTCCTGTTTGAGAGCGCCAACATCTGGCGATACCATACAGCGCCAGTGAGCTATAGCATTGCCATCTGCGCCCCAGACGCCAATAACCTACTTTCTCCGCCGCCTAGACGACCTGCTGCGTTAAACATGCGCCGCATCAGGCCCTTTGCACCGGATGCCTGGCATGACGAGCGACGGACAGCGCATTAGCCGGCTGCAGAGTTACACCTGCCTGTCGATCAAGAGCGTACATTTTCTGCTCCACTCTGACGAAGCTGTGCAGTGGCAATACGCTTTCGTTTGCTCATGATGGTATCCACCATGTGTGTGATCTTACGCTCGGTAGCCTGCACATCAGCGGCATCGACTTTTCTACGGCAATCACGTGGCATTAGACATATGCCTGATGCTGACCAAGACCCAGTACCGCAGCCCTGTGTCTATTACCTTAGAAACACAAAAAGCGTCGTGTACGGACTGTTGACGGCACCAAAACCCGATAGAATGGCCATAATTGTGACGCCCAAGACGCCCACTCGACTCATAAACGGCGTCAGTGAAAGCCAGCCTATGCGTGGTAAGTTGCGTCAGCAGGTTGCACCGCGGCCGACAGCACCTCGCAGCTGCCCACTTTGCTCTGACTCGAGCGCGCGCTCGATCGGAAAGTAGTCGCCCAGCTTCCAAAATACGCAGAATGCAGCCAGCCAGCCAAAAAATGAGATCTGGAGCCGACGGCGGCGCACAAAGCCTACACAAAATGATTAGTGATCCGACAGCGCCGTGGCCTCGGAGCATAGCATTTACCATCGCCTCGATTGCCCAGAAGGATGTAGAGCTCGTAGAATGGAATCACGCACACCACTAGCACCAATAGCACCCCGAGGTTGATTTTCCATAACAGCCAGCGGGAACTGCGTCGTATCGAGTTAGCCTGACCGCAGGATAACGGCACTTGTGCGCTTACTTTTGCGTTAAAGCACCAGTAATCTCGAAAATAACCAGCTGGAAAAGACCGCAGCTTAGGCTAAAGGTAAGCGAAAAGATGGCCTGTACACCGGTGGTATGGCGGCGAGAGTCGACCGCATAGTCCTGGAAGAGCTTGTTGACTAGAAACACCCAGCCAAACGCAAAGTACAGCGCCTGAGCGCCCAGCGTGACGCTAAAGTCAAGTAGCGCGCGATCAGGCATTGCCATGGCCAGCGCAGAGTAGCTGTGTTTAATGCAGAAGAGTAATAGGGAGATGAGAGAAGATAGGAGAGAACGAGAGCGAGAGAGAGCAGTCTCATGGTCGCTGGTCGTGCGGTTGACACGTCAATGTGTCCTTATTGGGCTGACTGTCGTCTGCTGGACTTGTCTTTAGGCTGCCTGCACACTCCAGTTATCACTGCTGCCGGCACCAGCATCGGTTCTACTCGCCACTGCGTCTCCCTCTCCGACTTGACCCATTTCACGCCACTGTCATCGCGCTTCATCGCCAAGCCACACCGCACCTACTCCTGTACCGAGTCGGTCTGCCAAAGCAGCATAGGCGTGCAGCATTCCTGGTGCACGCAAACACGCGTGATTGGCGCTTCTTGCTTGACATTACACGCACTCGCGCTGCCTCGCGTGCATACACGCTCTTTGAAAGAGGTGGCACCGCAGCCAAAGTCTATCGTCCACCATGGACAACCAAAATAGTGCAGCGGACAGGCAGCCCGAGACGACCGCCGATGCTACGGCCGCGTCTACGTTTCCAGAACACGGGACGTCTACTGAAGACGCGACTGAGCGGTCTGCTGCCGCCGATACCGATATCAACACAGATGTAAATGCAGACGAGACTGTCGCATCGGTCCTTGCAGCACGTGTCGGTAAGTCTGTTCAGCCGGCCGAGGACGATGCCGAGAACGTGTCACCAGCATCGACCAAGGAAGAGGCGCCCACGGATGTCTTGGCGGACTCTAGCAAAGCCGAGACATCGCCGGCCTCTACTACGGCAGCGCTGGAGCACACGGCTGACGAGACCGACCGAGTCGGTGGCTCAAAGGCTACGCAGAGTGCTACCAAGGCGGAAGATTCTTTGCCGGAAGATGGTACGACAGAGCCTGTGGTAGCCGAGGAACTGCATGAGGTGCCAAGAAATGAGCAGAGCAATGAACCGTCTGCTGAGCCAATGGCAGACGGTGAACATAGCCGCGAGGACACCAGCGCGCCCGCCGAATCGGACGCTACACCGGCAACAGGCGCCGATGCCACAGCTTCTGCTACGACGGCCACAGGCGGCTCGACCGATGTGCCCTCGGTTGCAGTAGAGACTGCTGCATCCAGCACAAAGCCGCCAACGCCACCCTCGATTCAGGTATCGTCGGCGAGTACACGGCCACCATCCATCCCGCCATCGCCGTCCATCACAACTAGCACCGTGTTTTTGGTCAAAGCGCTCAAGACCATGGCGGCCAGTCGCGAGGCAAGGCGGAGCAAAGAGTTTATGGAGTCGACACAGGCTGCGCTGGAGCTACTAGAGTCAGACGACACGCCGTGGCGCATCACTCAGGACATCTACACTGTGTTCACTCCATTGAAGCTTGCATGCGAAACGGCAAACATCCCGCTGACCATTGCTGCTGTGGACTGCATTGAAAAGCTCATCTCGTACAAGCTGATTGGCTCGGATGCCGACGACCGCCGCTTGCGTCGCCGGCAGCGCGCCGCATCGCAAGTAACCCGCAACCGCAGTGATAGCACCGCAACCGCCGTGCTCGATGCACCGGCACAACCGGCAGCGCCTGCAGAAGAGGGTAACAGTGATGCATCGCCGATTCCCGGGGGCAGCGAAGAAGGTGAAAAGGTGCACGCCACCATCATCGACGACATTATTGCGGTGGTGTGCGACGCGTTTGTAGGCGAAAACACCGACGATAAGGTGACGCTGCAAATTATCAAGGTGAGAACGGTACAGCGGACGTGCACGTGCACGCTAGGCTCATGCAGTCGCGCATCATATTTGCTGTGCGACAACAGGCGCTGCTGGCTGCTATTTCGCAGTCGGAACGTCCGGTGCATCAGTCGACGCTACTGCGTGCGGTGCGCACCACCTATAACATCTTTTTGCTGTCCGGCAACGCAGCCAACCAAACGATTGCGCAAGGCACGCTTACTCAGATGGTCAACATTGTATTTTCACGGGTGCGCCTGGATCCAAAATTGCGTCGCGGTATGGAAGAAGAAGGCGAAGATATCAAGGAGGAAGACGAAGAGGAAGAGGTGGAAAAGGAGCCAGAGGAAGAGGTGGAGGGAGAAGAGGAAAGGCAGAATGAGTGTTTGGAAGCGGCGCCGCCATCACACGATGATGAGCACGCTGCTACGCTCAAGCAAAACCCGGCGCAGAAAACAGAGGAGTCTAGTGTCGTCAAAGAAGCCGAGGCGGATGAATCGCTTGGCGAGAATTTCGTTGAGGTCAAGCTAGATGATGCCAACTCGGCGGAGGAAAAGCAAAGGTGAGCGGTCGATTCTTGGTAAGCGAGATGGACAATCGAGGTTTAATAACGACATGCCTGTGCAGTGGGAAGCAAGAGGCGGCTGAGACGGCACCGACACCAGCACCGGCGCCGACACCGGCACCTGATGCTCCATCGCTGGCGTCTACTGATGTGGAGATTCGCGATGCCTATCTGGTGTTCCGCGCGCTCTGCAAGCTTTCCATGAAACCAGTGCCCAACGACAGCGCCACAGATCTACGCTCCCTTTCGATGCGCTCAAAGCTGCTTGCGCTACATTTGGTGCTGGACATTCTGTCTGCGCATCAGATGGTATTTTTGGCGCCCGCTGCGGTGATGGCCACCAATTCCGAGCAGCAGCAGACAGTCACTACGACCACCTTTATCAGCACGGTGAAGCAGCACCTGTGTCTGACCCTCAGCCGCAACCTTGTCTCGGTGATCCCTGCCGTGTTTGAGTGTGCGCTTGAATTGTTTTGGCAGGTGCTCAGCAACTTTAGGATGTTCCTCAAGGCAGGTGGCATGCAATGCATTCAGCAAACGCTGCAGCATGGCTAACGTGTGCAACGCTGCAGAAAGAGATTGAGGTCTTTTTCACTGAGATCTTTCTGCCGATTTTGGAGATGAAGAATTCGCCATTCCAGCAGCGACTTGCACTCCTCAACGTGCTCACTCGTCTGTGCGACTCACCGCAAATGCTCGTGGAGTTGTATCTCAACTACGACTGTGATCGCGAGGCGCTTGGTAACATTTACGAGCGGTAGGCGCTGCGCTCATTGCGAAGAGCCTGCACCATTGATTGCGCTAACATGGTGTTACTTGCGCAGTCTGGTCAACATCTTGTCCAAGACGGCCACCTCGCGCATGACAGCGGTCGATGGTGGTATCACGCTGCAAAATGCACCGGCCGCCGCAGCCATTACGGCAGCAATGCCGCTCACTTCTGCATCGATGCACGGTCATCTTGCGCAGCCGGCTGTCAGCGTAGGAAGCGCCGAGGTGTCCACTCGTTACAAGGCACTTGAGTCGCTCGTGTCCATTCTGCGCTCTCTGGGGCGCTGGGGCGATAAGAGCAGCGGACAGGAGAGCGATATTGGCGGTTCGCCCTCACCGCTGGACAGCACCGTCGACGAGCGCCGTTCGTCGCGCGCCTCAATGGAAACTGTGCGCACTAGTGGTGTGATGGCGCCCAGAGGCAGCGGAGAGGCGGATACCGACTCGCAGACAGAGCAGACAGTAATCTCCAGCGGCGCCAGTGGCACAGCACCAGTGTATGACGACCCGGAACAGTTTACGCATCGCAAGCAGCGGAAGCAGCTGCTTGAGGAGGGTATTCGGCTGTTTGCCTGGAAGCCAAAGCGGGTGAGTAGATGTGCGCGCGAGTGCATGTGCTTGATCCCTGGGCTTATCAGTTTTGGCAAACAGGGCATCCGCGCCATGCTGGCATCTGGCGTCATTGCTAGCAACGACCCCAAGGATATTGCCGAATTTTTGCTCCACACGGATGGTGTTGACAAAACTATGATTGGCGAATACCTAGGTGAAGGGTAGGTGCAAGACAATGGGAAAGTGACGCGCCGGCGCATTCTTACACGCTGTCGATCATTCGTACTACAACTGCGCAGCGATGCGGCCAACGTTGCCACCATGCATGCCTTTGTCGACATGATGAACTTTCGTGGGCTCGGCTTTGTTGCAGCACTTCGCCTGTTTTTGCAGTCATTCCGCCTGCCGGGAGAAGCACAAAAGATTGATCGTTTCATGCTCAAGTTTGCTGAGCGTTACGTCATGTACAATCCGCAAGAGTTTGCTAATGCCGGTGTGTATGCATGCAAGCCAAAGACAACTGCAACTTGCAGCTAACATGCGACACTTGCACGCGCAGACACGGCATACGTGCTTGCCTATTCTGTTGTGATGCTCAACACTGATCAGCACAATCCGCAGGTGAAGAAGCGTATGTCCGTGGAAGAGTTTATTCGCAACAATCGTGGCATCAACGACAACGCTGATCTTCCTGCCGAGTACCTGGAGGCGATTTTTATGGAGATCCGCACCAATGAGATCAAGATGAACGACGCAAATGACTCGACAGTGCGCAAGGCGGGTGTTGGTGAGCGGCGCTACGACTTTGACAATCTCAGCCAGCGCCAGAAGCGTGAAGCATACGCAATGGTATCCGAAGAGCTGGCCGTCAAGACGGAGGTACGTGCTGGTCGGCAATAACGCGAGTGCACATGCGTGCTGACGGAAACCGACTTGCCAACAGGCGGTTTTTCGTACTATGCGTCGAAACCGCAACAAGCGCGCTGCCATTCAGGAAAGCGTTACATTTTTCAACGCTTCGCATGGGGATCATGTCAAGCCGATGTTTGAGATTCCATGGATGGCGTTCCTGGCCGCGCTAAGCAGCCCGCTTCAGGACTCGAATGACCCGGGCATCATTCGGTTGTGCTTGGAAGGTTTTCAGCTTGCAGTGCATATTGTCACGTCCTTTGACATGGACCTGGCGCGCGACGCGTTCATTTCCACGCTGGCCAAGTTCACCCATCTTGGCAATCTCAACGAGATGAAGCCCAAGAATGCCAAGGCCATCAAGTGTTTGCTGGCGATTGCACTTGCGGAAGGCAACTCGCTCAAGAACTCTTGGACCGACATTCTCTTTTGCGTCAGCCAGCTGGAGCGTGTTCAGCTCATTACTGGTGGTTTGTCGGAGGATAAGGTTCCGGAACTGTCCAACGCGCTACGGTCATCAACGTGAGTAACACTGAAGATGGTGCCATATGTCCAGTTACAAACGCCGCGCAAACATCTGCTACTAGATCTGGTATGCGCGGTGATGCGCCAATGCCACAGCCGTTGAACCGAAACCACTCGCGTTCCTCGCACTCTGCGGTAAGTAGTCGTGCTGCGCTTCACCTGCGCGCACCGCACTCACACGTGCTCTGAATGCTTCTCGTGTACCGCGTATACACACACTAGCCCTCTTACGATGAGGAGACGGCGCTTGAGGCGTCCTCGCAAGAAGTGGTGATTATGGTGGATCGCATTTTTACCACTAGCGGCACTCTCTCTGGCGTAAGCACTTGGAGCTACCAGCATCTGCCTGTGATACGCGTTGATCTGATCCTATGGATACTTTTCTAGGCGGCCATCAAAGACTTTGTCACCGCGCTTAGCCGTGTCTCCTGGGAGGAGATCCAGTCGTCGCTCAATTGGGGCCACCCGCGCATCTTCAGTCTGCAGAAGCTGGTCGAGATTTCCTACTACAACATGAACCGTATTCGTCTAGAGTGGTCCAACACCTGGCCAATTATTGGCGACCACTTTATTCAGGTGAGCGCGCTTGCTAGCAGTATGACCGTGATATTGCCGTGTATTTATCCACGCGTGCGTCGGTGTGCGAATGCTGCAGGTGGGAAGCTTGAGCAACGACAATGCGTGCATCTTTGCCATCGACTCGCTGCGTCAGCTGTCGATGAAGTTCTTGGAGAAGGAAGAACTGTCCAACTTCAAGTTCCAGCGCGAGTTCCTCAAGCCATTTGTACACATCATCTCGCACAATGCCGACTCTGCGATTCGCGACATGGTACGTAGCCAGCACAAAATGCCACGTTACGCACGATAGGACGCAGTGTCGCTGACAAGCGCTTGTTATACAAAGGTGATTCGTTGTCTGAACCAAATGATTGCAGCCCGCGCCAACAACATCCGCTCTGGTTGGAAGACCATCCTGAATGCGTTTTCGGAGACCGCCAAGGACACCAACGGTATGNNNNAAGACCATCCTGAATGCGTTTTCGGAGACCGCCAAGGACACCAACGGTATGCTAAATTGTCTGCGCAGATGAGTGCCGTTGCGCTTGAAACTAACGCCGACATAATCACAGAGTCGATTGTAACAATGGCGTTCAACAATGTCAAGATCATCTTTACTCAGCATTATCCGGACGTGGTGGATAACGGCAGCTTGGCAGACCTTGTTTCGTGCTTTATCGAGTTTTGCCGAAACGGCCGGTTCCAAAAGATTAGGTAAATGTAACTGCGGCACAGGCAAAACACCTATTACTAACATCAACCGTGGTCCTTCCCCAATGCCCACAGTCTGCAGTCTATTGAGATGTTCCGCCAGATCATGGATCGTATCACGGACCAAAAGATGCCTAGCTTTGACTCGCTGATTGCATCCGGCAACTTCACGATTCGCTCGCAGATCCTTAGCGACGACAATGCTCAGCAGCGTATCTGGATCCCAATTCTGTTTGGCCTGTTTGAAGTGGTGATGGACTGTGGCGATCTGGAGGTCCGGACACGGTGAGCGCCCACTACCGGCTGTCTGGCTTTGTGCAGTCTTTACTTACCTGTGTTCGTTTAGCGCGCTGGACATTCTCTTTGATGCGCTCAAGAAGCACGGCGCTAGCTTCAGCCAGGAGCTGTGGACGTCCATCTTTGATGGCATCGTGTTTCCAATCTTCAACGACATCAAGTCACCGGAGCGTCGCTCGCGCTTTGCCAATGCCGATGAAATGACCGTCTGGTTCTCCACCACCCTGATCAAAGCGTTGCGCAATGTGATCAACCTGTTTACGTTCTACTTTGCTGCCCTACGCCCGCTGCTGGACCGGCTGTTTGATCTGCTGTGCACCTGCGTCTCTCAAGGTGGGTAGACTGGGGCGGTGCTGGACGTTAAATAGCGACGAGAGGTGTGACACAGGGCAAATCGACTGACGCTTTGTATAATAGACGACGAGATTATTGCCAAGGCCGGCTGTAGTTGTCTGCTGGAACTGATCGAGCGTAATGCAGACAGCCTGGAGGAGGAAACTTGGAGTCAGGTGTGCGCCACGTTTGTTCGCCTGCTCAAGACCACCAGCCCAAATGCAGCCATGTCAGCGGTCAGGCGAAGCCAGGCAGCATCGGGGGATGCCGCCGCGTCTCGGCACGATCCTCACCACTCGGATTTGACGGATGTGCAACGCTGCAGCATGTACTGCACGCTGCAATTGACCATTTTGCAGACAGTTCGCGATATGTTTGGTGGTCCGGCGTACGCTGCCGTGCAGTGCGAGCACCTGTTTAGTCTGGTAGATGCCGTGGCCCGCTGTTACCGACAGGCACAAAAGTTCAACAAGTCGGTGCAGCTGATGGAAAGTCACCCTGGTAAGCGTGCGCATAACTGGGCCGATGTTTATTGTGCTGCTGGCTGACTTGAGTGACAGGCTTTGTTGCGCTGATGCCGCAGCTGCTGGAGCAAGAGATTGGCTGTCTGACCGGCTGTATCCACATGCTGCTGACCATGTACAACGACCCGGCCGAGCGCCTAATCTCGCAGCGCTCCGAAA
>KZ992668.1:0-22546 GCA_003614735.1 Thamnocephalis sphaerospora | reverse complement strand
TTGAACTTGTCGCTGCCTGGCGTGACCGGCCGGCCGGCCGTCTCCAGCCGCCTCTTCTTCTCCTCCAGCTCCATCCGCTGCTTCTCCAGCGCCTCCTTCATCTCCTTGTGCCGTGCGTACAGCTCCTCCTCGCTCTGCTTGAGCTTGGACTCCTTCTCCTGCACCTTCTGCTGGAAGACCATGCGCATCTCGGCCTCCATCTTCTGCATCTTGGCCTCGTGCTGGCGCTTCTCCTCCTCCATGCGCGCAATCGGGTTCACCTCCTGGAAGACCGACGGGTCCTGGGTGATGCCCATAGACTGCAGCTTCGCGGTACGGTAGTTTTCGTAGAGCGTGTCGGCCGTGTGCTGCTTGAGCTCCTCCATGTGCGTGCGGATGAGCATCTGCCGGAGCTTGACAAAGTCGTTGTGCTCCTCGTTGTCCACCTCAATCACACCCCACGGATACTGACGACCGCGCACCTGGCGGCCACCCACGTCGATGATCGACTCGCTGCCGACAATGGCAAACGGAATCTTGCTCATGATCTCGCGGTTCTCGCCCACCGTCTCCGGGTCGTCGTACTCGTACTGCGGCGCCTGGAAGATCTGGATCTTGTGGAAGGCAATGTCGGCCAGGATGCGCTTCTTAAAGTCGGCAATCTCCTCCTCGGTCAGCGTGTCCGACTTGGCAATCACCGGGATCAGGTTGACGCGCGTGTGCAGGCGGCGCATAAACTCAATGTCGAGCGGCTTGAGCGCGTGGCCGGTGGGCGCGATAAAGTACAGGCAGGCGTGCACGCGGTTGTCCACGATGCGCTGGCGGTTGACGCGGTTCTCCTGCTCGAGGTAGGCGTCGAAGCGAGCCTCGATGTTGTCGAGGATCGGCTTCCAGCTCTCCTCGTTGTTGACAAAGTCGCCAAAGCCCGGCGTATCCACCACCGTCAGCTTCAGGTTGACGCCGTTCTCCTTGATATCGGCGCTGATGGCCTGGATATCGACCGTCTTTGGCGTCTCGCTCGACGGCGCGGCGCCCTCTTTGCTGGGATACAGCGAGGTGTTGAACAAGGTGTTGACCAGCGTCGACTTGCCCAGGCCAGACTCGCCTGTTTGCGCGTAGACATGTGGCCGAGTGAGTCGCGCATACACGGACAATCGCATCGCATATATGCGCGTGCATACACACACGCACACACTACTTACCAACAACCATCACGGTAAAGTGAAAGCCCTTCTTGACCGACTTGCGGTGCACCTGATTAGGCAGGTTGGCAAAGCCCACATAGCCCTGCAGCTGCTTCTTCTTGGCTGGGTTACCCTACCAACGACAAGCGCCATTGAAGATGGCAGCAGCGGGTGGTCAGTTGGCGTGACGACGTTACAACGGCGTTGCAGCGCCCAAGGGGCAGGATGTCTCGTGATCGAACGTCGCAGCCAACACGTTCGCACGCTTCATACAGTGTGTGTGTAGCCTGACCAGCGACGTGCAGCAAGGGAACAGCCGTCGGACAAGCCGAACAAGCATGCGCCAACTCGCTCGACTCACGGCGACCGCTCCAAGGTCCGGTATGCGCATAGACTCACCTGACGAGCGTCAATGTCTACACGGACAAACCAGAGCGCGCCCAGCGTCAGTCAACACAGTGTATGCTCCGGCCCACACCAGGCACGCCCGCACGCCCGAGATGCCCGTCTGCTAGCGCCTGCCACCCGCTTGCGCCTAGATGGCGGTGGCGGTGGACAAAGATGGCGGCGCTTAAACCCGCCCGGCTAGCAGCACCTACCGGCCATGGCGACTGGTAGCGTGTATAAATTACGTCCGCGGGATTAGAAGGCGGTCACGGGATGAGCAGGCTCCAAACGGGAGGATGACGAGCAGTCTGGTGAGGGTGCACTAGGCCCGTGGTAAGGTAAGAAGATGGCAGTGGTGATGAAAGTGGAAAGGAGAGCAACGAGATGAGGTGCGCGTCAAGGCGACACCAACACCGCCACCACCGGAAACGGCGGAGACCGCGCACAAGCGAGGGAACAGCGCAGCGCCCAGTGAGCGAGAGAGAGAGAGTGTGTGTGTGTGAACCAGCCACCGCCCACGCGTAGCGCTCACCTGTGCGCGTGCTGATTCGCCAGACGCCATGGCCGGTACCGGTGACTGATTGGCCAGCAGATCGCGGCGGCTGTCTCAATATGGCACGCGCACATTCATCACTGGTGCCTGTCGGTTGACCAAGAGACACCCAAGCATATCCGCGCGGCATGCCGAGCTGGCCCAATGCGTGCGCGCGCTAGGGCCGCAAACCGAAATGACCACAGCTGTGCAGTGGTCGGCTTAGCCAGGAGCACCGGCGAGCCAGCGGAGCATAGTCAGCAGCGAGTACCAAGGAAGGGGTGGTCCAGTGTGACTGGCCTCCCTCTCACCTGTTGCACCGCCACACGTATTCATGCATGCACGTTGCAGCCAGCCAGTGGCGCTGATGGGTACCCGCAGCCATTCCATCGGTGGGCAGCAGCGGCAGCAGCGGTCGGTGGTATGCTTCTTTATTGTAGCACGCGCTATCCGCCGCGCAGCAAGACGACTCAAGCAGTCTGCGTCACCTGATCAAAGAGTAGGGTGGTCCGATAGCCGACGCGCAGCATCTGCTCTGCCTCGAGTTCACGCGTCCTGACCTTTGCAGCATCTGCGGTCGGGACATGATGTTGCTGGGAGATGGCACTTTGGACGCGGCGGGCCGGTGCAGTCTGCAGACGGTCTACAGCTTGTCCGGTGAGTGCATGCATGTCATCCTGGACCGGCGTCTTCTCGGGCTGTGTATTCTTTTGAACGGCGTTGGCAGCCGTCCAGGATGCAGGCCGCGTAGGTAGTGCAGAAGCGCCGCGCTGTCCGGCGCCGCACTGCGCATGCTGTCGCTGACCCCTGGAGATCGACGTTCATGTTAGCAAGCGGATGCGCATACGCACGCATCCATCCAGGCCTATGCAGGCTGCAGACAATCGCACTCACCACATCAGCACATCACGACCAAACGCGCCAGAGGCTGTGTCTAGCACCAGCGCCGTGTGCGTGCTGCCGGCTGCAATGGCATGCACATTGATGGAGCGTACGCGATGCGCTACCTCATCGTCTGCTCATTACGATTGAATGGGTGATCAGCCCATGTCGAGCACGTGTGGTGTACTCAAAACCACCTACACTCGGTCAATCCCGATACGGTGCGGAGCCTTACGGGCGTTCCTTGTACTTGCGTAAACTGGCCGGTGCCCAGCTGGCCTTGCTGGCCGCCACCACAGGCGTACACCGACTGGGTTGCATGCTGGGGTCCGTCGTGGGCTACGACAAAGTAGGAGACATGGCCGCCAGCGGCAATGTCGATAACACGGCCGGCCGGCAAGTGCGGGCCATTCTCTTGCGGTACGACGCGACGCAGTGTAGCAACCACCCGTGGCTCGGCGGTCTGCACCTGCGACGGCTTGTACGGACCCAGTCCCAGTTGCTGTGACGCGCAACATTAGACATGGTAGCAGGCGGCCAAACGAGTACTATGTAACCTACGCCAAAGTGATTGTCGCCCCAGGTAAAGGCATCGCCATGGGCCGTTCTACGCCGTAACAATGTAGCGCAGGGTAAGACAAGCATATGGATTGCCCAGCCGCCTGGTCAACCGCACCTGATCACCGTATGTTGCTGACCACACGCTACCTGGACGCACTGTTCGCGTTCTAGGCCTGGTACAAGGTGTAGCGTAGCGTTCCATGCCGCAGGCGTGCTACCATGTCCTGCCTCGGCGGTCAGCTCGGCAACACTAGCTGAAAACACTCGGCCTTGGGTGGTCAGCGCGACAACATGCTGGTCGCCAGCGGCAATGGCGCATACGCTAAAA
Organism: Thamnocephalis sphaerospora; assembly: GCA_003614735.1. Classification (NCBI taxonomy): domain Eukaryota; kingdom Fungi; phylum Zoopagomycota; class Zoopagomycetes; order Zoopagales; family Sigmoideomycetaceae; genus Thamnocephalis; species Thamnocephalis sphaerospora. Next base: position 18,693 of record KZ992668.1, on the reverse strand, counting down.
GTACCTCAGTAGTGTCAGCACCAATCTACTAAACACACAAGCATGTGCGTGAGATGCCTACCGCTCGCCCGATGCTGCACTATCCAATTTTAGGGCTGCATAGCCGATGGTACTGCCAAGTGCTGATGCTTGGCCGCCAAATGGCCACCACCAACGCCGACTGCCGCTTGCCGAGCTGCCTTGATGCAGATGAGGATTGGCCGCGTCTGCCAACTGCTCAGCTCGAGATGCATGTAATGCGAGTATTTTTCCGTCGGTTGTCACGGCAAACACCATCGTCTCACTGCCAGCACCATGTTAGCGCACACTGCATAAGCGATGATGCCTCGCGGTCACTTGCCTAACGGCTAGTTGCTTGATACGCTGCCCGCTTAGCGTGCACGTCGGGTACGCTTGTGCGCTGGCATCGGATGGTTCGCGCGCTCCATCGAATCCGCTGCCCCACTGGTACAGATTGCCGCGGGCATCCACCGCCACTGTAGTGCAGATTAGCGCCAGGAACGTGTAAGCTACTACTGCCACTATCGCTGCCATTATTCGGCATGAGTGGCTCACCAGCATGCTCACGACCCAGCGCTACATCGCGCAGAGCCTGGCCATCCAGATCCAAAAGTGGTCGGGGTTCGCGCACCGTTTCCGTAGAGGGCAGTTCCGGCGCCACCACGCGATATTCGTTGGAGCCCCAGGCAAAACAGGCGGGCCGAGTGTCCCATGCGTCTGTAGTGGTGCGCCGATCCACCAGCAGTGTAGAGTCGCTTTGCGCATCCAACGTGTCGTCGCTCTCTTCCATCGACACGCGCGCCTCGGCATGAACGCGTCCGTCGTCAACAAGGCTGCCAAGCGTATTGCTCACCAACTGCTGTGCACGGCCCACCACATCGTCCAGCTGGCCGCTGCTCCACTGGTCGTGCAGCATGTAGGCGCCTCCAACTGCACTCAGTGCTGCGCCAACCGTCAGCAATTCCTGTGCTGTGCCAATAGGCATACCCTCCTGGTGATTTCCACTGCCACGGTCCTGCTGGCTTGTTGAAGTCGAGACTGCGTCGCCATGTAGTGCACGTCGAACCGAGGTGGCTGGTGGCGCGGCAAATGCGCGCGACCGAGCAGGTACGCCGGACAGACGGACGGCAGCACGCAGCATGTTTGCACGCTCTGTAATTACAGTGTCAGTGGAGGGGGCACTAGCGACGCGCTGGTGATCAGGTGAAGACGTCGGAATGCGGAGCGACCGGCCCATAGCAAACAACGCGTGTGCTAATTTGAGCACCAAACTAGCAGACATGCTCATAATGTCTTGATCAACGTAGACACTGCACACGCCATAGCCTACGCAGCTTTTGGCCATGAATATTGTCAGACTACATGATGGACAAGGACAGTAAGCTGTGCTATAGCAGCACTCTTCAGCGTGTGGTGCATCCAGCGGTGCCTAGTCATTTACAAAATGGCACCACTGTATCACTCTGATTTACATGCGCATATCGATGTGGTTAGCCTTTACATGCCGCCTATCCAGTGCTTATACCCACGAAGCTGCAGTCAGCATATCCCAAGAGCTTCTTCATGGTTACTAGCATGTGGTACGAGCGACTGTGATTGCGCCCAAAGGGAATAAAGTAACCAGGAGCTGTCGTAATTCATAGCCCCAGTTGTTTCGTTATCCTTGTCGGTGCTGATTGTGGATGCTTGGTGGCAGTATTCTTTTTGCAACGTCTACTCTTTGGCAATTAGTCACATAGACGTGCCTATCCTATCAGCGCGATAGTTTAGCTCAATGTTTACCTGAAAAGATGAGGCTGAAAAGCTATCACGTCTATACGTTGAATCACTCAATAGCGGGACCCACGCGAGCGAATAAAACCGTAAAACCGGATAGTTTTGTTTAAACGACGGCTGCACTCCACACACACATGCAGTTGCATGCAATACCAGTTTGTCGATCCACCAAGGCGCATTTTGCTTGAAGTTCGCGTTCGACTGCCTTTCGCACATTCTACAGACTAAACTAACATCTGACACATTTACGCACTGCGTTTCATATGCATGCTAAGCGCTACAAGCTCAATACTATGATCTGTGATTTGGACGATTCGCTGTGTTGCAGTCTATGTGCAGCGGGCCAATAGTTTGGTTTTAGCTTGTCTTAGTTTATTACGACTCAACACTATGAGCGTGTTAGCTGCTTAGAGTTTGTCACATTTGTCTCAAGCACCCGCGTGGCATTTGGTGCATCCATCAGCCGGTTTTATTGCGGTTTAACCCGTCAAAACTCGTGCTCTGCGCTAACCCTGCGCTATCAAAAAAGGTATATTGGCCGTCCATTCGAAATTTGGAACAGGTGCCTCGGACTCGGGCGCTGTTTGGCGCTTCAAAAGTCGCGCACGCAAGCCTTTCGTACTGCACAATATAAGCAGGCACTCTTCCGCACGCTAGAGTGAGAGCGCAAGCTCTACCGTCAATTCGCCCGATTCTCAACCCTAGATCCCGCTTCACCCAGCATTTACTACCTATGCTGCGCCCCTTCCTCGTTCGTAGCTAGCCCACACGACTAGTATCACCAAATCAAGTGCAATTATTGCTGCAAAAGATCGCAAACCTATCCGCCTTTTACTAAGCTACATCACACATAGCTTCACAAAGGTCCGCCGATAGAGCTACAACGCTGCCTTAACAGCTACGCATATATTACGTCAAATCAAGTCATTTTTGGTTTGTCTAGTGCACAATCAATTTAGCCGGGCATATTCACCGGCATCACCATCACCTGCTATGCATTATTGCGCCCCAATCTGGCTTGTAGCGGCCATGATAGCCGCAGCGGTGGGATGCGTGTTGGCACAAAACCAACCGGCAGGTTACGTTACCTCAAAGACAACCCGTATCTACGATGACGAAGGGTACTGTTTGCGCATCTATCGTAAAAAGTACCTTAGGTTCCGTACATGCAACGGAGAAGACACGCTGGATTCAATCGCGTTTTGGGAGATCTTATGGCGCGTTGACGGTGAACCAGGCTCTTCATACCACTCAATATGCAGCGTGACTAAAGGCCATTGTCTCACCATGGGCAGAAAGGCGCTGGAATTAGCAGAATATACAGGAGAGGATCGCCAGCTTTGGCGTCGTGTGCCGCGCAATGATAGGAACAAATGGGTTTCCAAGGTTGGCGATGCCCAAGAAAAATACGTATGCCTCTTGTCCGACCAAAGCGTCCTGTTTAAAGGCCGTCTTATCAAAGAAGACTGCGATGCAAACTCGCTACGGCAGATTTTCGACACGCCCGGTGTGTCCAATCTGCCGCGTTGGTGATTGCAAGCCAGCGCACAAGCAGTACAAGTTGCAACAGTGTATCTTTGACATTGCCAGGTCTGCCAGTATATCCGCGTGTCTATGTGCTTACAAACTCTATAAAATGCACGTGTCACGTTCTAGCTTTGTTTGAGGGGTGCAACAGGGTGAGGAGCGTGTCGTGAAAAATAGGGCGGTACTGGTGACCGCTAGGGCGTGCTGGACATGTTTGATTATACATCAGCACGTAGCGTTTTCCCCTTTACTAAATGCAAAATTATAGGGTACGATGGCGTGTTGGCATCACAGTTCACTCGCCTAGAGTGTGCGGTAGTCGGTTGCAATGGTAGGCACAGTGAAGCAAGTACCATGTGCTTTCTGTTATGCGCCAACCGCGGCTGATGCTGTGGTATCGCCAGCAACGCTCATATCTATCGTACCTTCTGTGCCGTAAATGGCCATAAAGACCAGCACAAGTGCTATCGTTCCAGCAACGTCACCAATAGCAGTGCTGTACAGTCAAGCGCAGCTTCACCGTTAGTAGTTGTCGCTGGCAATCAATGATCACATGCTTACATGTATGGCAACGCGTAGTTGTCCGGGTCCAGGCTTCTTCGCCAGAGCGCCAGCGTGATCCACTTTGCCGCGACAAGCAGTCCGGCCACCTTGATCACGGCAAAAATGCGATAATAAAACGATGAATTTGCTTGAGCGTAAGCGTCGCAAGTCTTGTGGCGATCAGGCAAATGCATGAATTATGGCTCACTTACCAGAAGCATGGAGGCTGCCGTGTAAGCGCCAAACATGGTCCAGGTGACGCTGCCATGACCCAGGTGGAGCGCGCGCACAAAGCCCAGGAATGGCCACTGTACTGGCAGGTTAAGCAGAAAGAGCACAGCGCCGACGCGCATGTAGTGCTCGTGCCGACGAGCGTGAAGTGCAGTAGAAATGCGCGAAGCAAACACAGAGGCCAAGTTACCGGAGACACCTGAGTCGCAAATGCCACCATTAGCACGCGCAATGAGCCGCTGGTACAGCCGCTGCCATTACCATTCAGGACTGGCACCAGGACAGCCATGCCCGCATAGCGTTCAATGTAGCGTTCCAGCACCAGGCCTGCCAGACTGGAAATGGCCATGGCAAGGATGATTGGCACCCAGCCATTGGGTAGCGTGTCGCGCACAAGATCATTGCGTCGCACCAGCCACACATATACAGGGATGACTGCGACCATCAGAGCAAAAAAGATGGCGGGCGCCACAGTATCTATTTACACCGTATTTCGCGTCAGTGCTGCCGTGCTCATTTCAGGTCCCGCCCATGCTTACCCATGATTGGCAAAAGCCAACTGCTGATCGTCGCCAGCACAGCAAGTGTCACCAAGTCGCCAAAGCTGGCGGCAATGGGCGTAGCAACGTTGTCTGGGTTAATGCCGCGTCGCCGACACACGATGCAGAGACAGCACATGCAGAGGCCAAGCAGTACGCTGCTGAACGATGCACAGATCATGGCGGATGTGATGACCAGCATCGACTGGTGAAAGGTAAGGTGGGACGTGCCTTGCGTGGCCATGCCAAGTAGAAACGACACTAGCCCAGCCAGACACGAAATGGTAAGTGCCTGTACCTGCAACAGTGCCAGATTGCCAAGTACCAACTGCCGCTGCAGTGTGGGCGAATCCAGATCGCCCATGTTTGCCTGAGAAACGACGCAGCAGATTAGCATTCGCTTTTTGAAGCTGCAGAGTGCACACTCACTGCCGTCGACATGCGTGATGCCAGATTCATCTCCAAATTGCCCTTGAGACCAAGGAGCACCGGTACTAGGATGAATAGCTGGGGGACGCGCGTGAATGCTTCCCAGTGTTGCACGACATCCAGCAGCCAACCTGCTAACATCAGCCCCACCACAGAAATAGCCAGCGATGGTAGGGTCTATGGACCAATACACGCGGTCACATGTGAGCCCAAGTCCTTGGCTGCAGACACCACTTAGGCACCTACCTGTAACGTGATGGAAGCTAGGCTGTCGCCAGAGCTGCGTCCGCTGGGCCTGCTCGCTGCGCCACTGCCTTGCTCATCATCATGCACGCGTTTCCAGCGATGTGCTCCATCTTCGAGAATGATGGTGGAAAAGGAAGTGCCGCGATCGCGAAGTTTGACGCGATTTAGGCGCAACCATGCATCGCCGTCCTCCTCCTCCTCTTCCTCGTCGATCTCATCTGCATCAGCGTGCTTGTCCTGCAGCCCGCTGCCGTCGTCCCCGCGTGCCAGCTTGCCAGTCTGGTTCATGGCAGTCATTGGCAGCATCGCATAGGCTGAGCCGTGGCCATGGCCGCGTGTAGGACCGCCGCCCCGGCCAACTGTATGGCCCGTGTTGTCGTCTCGGTCGTCGCTGTCCCAGTCGTCATTGCTGCCCGAGGCCCGTGCAAACGCTGCCTTTTGCGCTGCGCCATCTTCGCTCCTTCCAGCATTTTTCGGGTTGCGAGCAGAGCCAGCTTCGTGCTCGCTATCGTCTTCGTCGCTGACAAAGCCAAGGTGTGCCACCGCAGCATAAGTGGGCGTCGACAGCGGCATCGACATGGACGGAGCGCTGCCAGTTGGTGTAGGCGGCACCGGGCCGTCTACGTCATTTCCTGGCACCTCCAGGCGCAGCGTGCGCTTCTTTCTTGCCATAAGATGAGCCGAAAAGGTGCTGGTGAGACGTGCAGAGGTGGATAGCGTAGTGGTGGATTAGGTGCGTGCTGGTCAAGGAGTAGCGAAGGTTGCTGCAGAAAGACAGGCTAACGCGCGTACCACGTCGATAGCAGCTGCCCCACCTCATCTCTTTCCACCGCCTTGTCGTCACGAGAAGGACGTTGCAGCTGCAGCATGGTCTACATCACCGATTGGAACGACTACCAACGCGCCGTGCTGGATTTGTATTCTGGCGCGCCACAGCAGGTGCGCAGTCTACTGATGCGATCAGGCTGTTTGCGCTGCTAACGCGACCATTCTATGCAGACGCGCTTTGTGACAAAGTATCGGCACTGCGATGGCGCACTGGTGCTCAAGGTGACGGACGACCGCACGGTGTGTAGCGCGCGGTTGGGCGACAGCAGTGTGACCGAGTAGCTGACCATGGTGGCGCACAGTGTCTCAAATATCGCACGGATCAAGCGCAGGATCTAAAGCGCTGGGAGCGGCTGACGCGTGCGCTGGCTCGTGTTATGGCCAACCGGCCGGAAGAGGAGGAGCAGGAGGAGCCAGGTAGGTAACGGTAGGATGGTTATTGTGGTGGACTGCCGGGAAATACTGACGATGGCGGTGGCCGCACAGCCCCACAAAGCGAGCAACCGGCAAACGTTGAGCAGCCGACGCCAGACAAGGCCCAGCCGATGCAGCGTGCTTCTACAGGTGGCCGGAAAAAGGCCAAGGGAAAGCGGCGGTAGAGAAACAGCGGCAATAGACGGCAGATGTACCGCTAGTCTTGCCGTAAACATGCTCTGTGGCAAGAATGGTATTCTCGTGGATAAATTTTTACTGGCTCATTGCAGAAACGATATGATCGCAGCACAGACATCGAATGCAAATGGACGCACAAACGATCACACCGACGGAGAATAATGATGGCAGGTATGGAATGGGCGGATACACCAGCCATAGAACGCACGCCGAAAGCATATGACGGGTGACATGCGTGAGTGTGAAATGGGCAGAGCGACGTGTACCAAGAGCACAGCACATATCCATGCTGCACGTGTGGTGCCGGGTAGGATGTAAGAGGGCGGTGGAAAGATGAAGCTAGAGTATGCCGTCTTTCCCAAAGGGCGGCGAAAGAGCGCTTGCGTCGTCGGCGGAAACAAAGAGCGCAAAACACAAAAGAACTAAATGAAGAAGCAGGCCAAGACAAAGGACAGCCGGTAAAGCGAGCCGCGGACAGCCGGCCGGCCAGCACACAGTAGCATCAATAGGTCTACGTGACTGTCGTCCAGAATGCAGGCTCAATAGAGCACACGTCCAAGCTACAGCCACGACCGCCCGCTAGGCGTAGCATTAGCCAGGCGAGTGATTGAGGGAAATGTGCTGCCGAGTTGTGCTGCCGGCCTCGTCGTATAGCACGCACCATCGTCCGTGTCGATAGAACGCCTCTTACATGGCGCTCAGCTTGTTGCGCAGCATTTCCATCTCCTCCCTGATGATTTGAGAGCGAAGACGCGACGAGCGGCGCGCAGCATTGCGGATCGGCGACGGGTACTCGCCGGTCGGAATGGGCGTGAACGGCGTGTGGTAGGCAAACGGCGACGTATCGACGGGTGTAGCAGTCTCGATCCGCTTGGCAAGGTCGATCAGATCTAGCAGGTTTACCTGCTGCGGCTGGTGCAGCACGTCCTCAAACTCTTCCTCCGTGCGCAGATTAAGTAGCGTGTCGCGGCAGCCGATGAGCAAGGCGGCAGCGAAAAAGTATAGGAAGGACGGCTCGCGCGTGAAGCAGTGGTCCCAGAGCCGCGCCCAATCCTCCTTGCACAGCACTTCCGAAAAGAGCGACTGCAGCGGGATCCAGCCGTAGATTTCGTTCGGAATGACGTGACTGCGGAAATGCTCGAGCAGCTCCAGATCGTGCTCGGCCAGCAACTCATCCAGCTTCTGCAGATGGCTCTTGGGCGGATTCGGGAAGCGGTCCCACCAGCCCTGGCCCCAGTTAAGCAGCAGGGTGGCCACCAACTCAAAGCAGGCAAACAGATCGTCACCCATCATCTTCACAAAGGGGAAGACAAGGTAGGGCAGGTACTCGAGCGCCTCAAAGTCAGAGTGCCAGTGCACCAGCAGCGAAACCATGCGTTCCATGGCAAGCTGCAGCTTGCGGTTCTGCATGGAGAAGCGCTCGCGGAATCGATCCACACACGAGTGCGTGCCCTTGGAGACGAGGTAGCGGAACGTCTCCTGGTTCTGTGGCAGCCGCAGCAGGAAGCGCCAGATCAGAGTGCGATAGTCGCGCGGGAAGCGACCACGCTTTTCTAGAATTTCCACCAAGTTCTCGCGGGCCAGCTGCGGATTGCCGCTCTGCGTGAGATCAATGTCCGAGTCGAGAACCGAGCGGTTGGCCTCGCTGGATGCATCCGTGGGCGTAGGCGACGCGTTCAGGTGCTCGCGATTTTGGATTACAGCGCGTGCGCCACCAGACGACGGAGGTGTACGTGCCCGCGCCGGAGCGTCCGACATGCGCCGGTTCGAGTAGGTGTCGCGTCCCAGCTGCGGGCGTGCTGTGGTGCCCGACAGACTGTTGCGTGAACGCATCGAGCTGGACGAGCTGATGTTGCGCGGAATGGCCGGCGGACCACTGAGACGGCTGTTGCGAGTGGTCGAGGTCGAGTTGCTGCGCAACGGAATGCGCGAGCCGGATGCGCCCGACAGACGGCGATCTTCGGTGCGCGAACGGGTCGGCGTAGCAGCACCGCTGCGCAGGCTGGTCACTGGCGATGATGCGCCCGAAGTGCGGCGCGAGTGGCTCATCGACATGTTGGCGTAGTCTTCCTCCGTTGGCGACTACATCGTCCTCGAGTGTAAGCATAATGCAAGCACAGCTGTGCACATACACGCGCGCTTTCCAAGATGCTTACCGGTGCGCGCAGCAGCGTTTCCACCGACCACATGGTGATAAAGGATGGCGAGTTGATGGGCAGCGTCGAGAGCATCAGTCCATCTGATGAGATCGTGTAGTGCTTGGCCTGTTTGAAGCAGGCGCGCAAGTTAGCTACATGGCCGTGTCACCACCACACCACGTATACTTGCCGGCTTCAGGCCGATGCCCTTGCTGAAGGACGAGACAGCGTCGAAAATGATGATGCGGCCCTGCGCGTTGAGCACAAAGAGCAACGTTGTGCGCGCTGCAAACTCCAGCTGCGCAATGCCCGACTGCAGGCGTTCGTCGATGATTTCGCGATGCATACGCTGCTCCTCGACGTTCCAGATGTTGATCATACCCCTGAAGAAAGCGCATGCAGTCGCTGCGTGAGCACATCTGTTGTACCCACCACCACGCTTGCAGCCACGTACCAGCCGCCGGTGGCCAGCAGCTTGCCGTCACTCGACAATGAGAAGCAGGTGATGCCGCCCATGCCCTCATCATCCAGACCAGCCAGATCGTCAGGCGTGAGCTTCCAGATCTGATCCAGCGTCTCCGAGTCCCACATGACGAGCGAGTCGTCGCGAAAGTTGGCTATGATCATGTCGCCGGACGGGGAAAATTCGGTCTGATTCACGCCCACAGAGTCCACGCCGGTGAGCACGTGGCGCCGCGACCAGTCAAGCGTGTCCCACAGGACTGTCTCCGAGGCGGAGGAGGTAAGAACGCGCGGTCGCGACGGATGCACACTGATGCGCGTGACAATGTTCTCGTGATGCGAAGTGAGCTTGGCTACTGGCGCGCCCGTCTCTGTTGGAGGGCACCACTGTGTTAGCCGCCTACCAGTCCCACCGGCCGACCGCCAAGCCATCTAAACGCACCAATGTTGTAGCAGTGAACAGCGCGATCAGACAAGCCAACAATGAGCTCGCTCGGCTTGGCCACGCCCAGTGCGACAGCCGTGCCAGAGATACCCGTGCGTGCAATCAGCCAGTACCTGCGCCATAGTCAGCAGCCCAGTCTTACCGCGTCCAATACACATACGTCACTTACTTGTTTGCCTCCAGGTCAAACAGATAGATGTGGCCGCGCTGGTCCACAGCGGCCATGAGTGCCGCTGAGGCTGCCGCACCCTGAGCCTGACCGCCCAGTGGCGTTGTGAAACGCGCCCGACGGCCATGGTCGCGCCGAAAGCCTACGCAGCCCCACTGCACGCCACCGGTAACTTTGTCGCCCTTCTTGGCCGGACGGTTGGCATTCACAAACGCCAGCCGTGCTGTGACGCTGCATAGATGGCAAGATGCGCCGATTAGCACAGCACCGCCAACACACTTGCAACCCAGCTTACCGATCGCCAGGCGGAGCAGCAAACGGATCCTCGCGGCCTTCCCAGAGCGGACCAGACCGCGACTCGGCAATGTAAACGCAAGCAGACGACGTGACAGACATGGCTATCCACCCGGGAGGTCCAGACACGTGGTGCTTCAGCAGTGGGAGGGTGATGGAATAGTTGGTGATAAGAATGCGTGTTTTTGAGGTTTTTAGACAGACGAAGAGTAAAAATGGCTAATGGATGTTCGTTGATGTATCAAATAAAGGACAGTACGCGTTTTCTTGCTCGCCACCACGCGGCAGGTCGGTGCGTTTGGCCAGGAAAGAGAGAAAGAAGGAGGAGGAGAGAGAGGCAAGGGCAAGGCCGCACGCGGCAAGTGAAAAAGGAGCCGGGCGTGACGACGAACAGAGCACGCAGGCAAGCAAGCAAAAGCAGGCCAGTCGTGGGCGCTGCACAATGCTCGACCCCAGCAGCTCGATGCAGGCTACAACAGCTCAGTGTGTGTGTCAGTGACCGCGAATCAGCGTCGACAGCGGACCAAGCAACAGCAAGCTGGCCGGCAAGACAGTATGCCGGGTGGATGCTACAGTGTCGAAAGGCACAGCAGCAACAACGCAGCAGCAACGGCAACGGCAGCAGCAGGATTGGTCGTACTGAATCTCACCCGTAGATGGGAGAAGCAAGCAGCGCAGACAATTGCAGCCACAGGGCAAAGTGGGAATGGAGGAAAAGGTGCGACGAGATGTGGCGAGGTGGCGGATGGAGGAAAGGAAAGCGAACCGCAGAGAGCGCGCAGCATCACTGCCAACGTTATCCACCCAGCCAGCCAGCCACCAGGGACGCCATGCTGCGAGAGCACGCGCTAGGCATTGTCGGCGGACAAGTAGGTACAAGCACCGTAGCATGCCTAGGCCATTGGTCGTCTGGCTGGTCTGCTGCGACGTTTCAGCGCGGCGTGCAAGTGTGGGCGTATGCGGCCACCTCCACGTCATAACTCAGCTGCAGCGGCCGACAACAGCAGCACGGTTACACTCAGCCCACCACTTTCCCTGTCAGTATGGCTGCTCCTACCGAAGCGAACCGCATCGTGGCAACCGCCGTCGCACAGTCCAGCGTATCTGTGCAGGAAGCAGAGGCGAGCCCTGACCAAAAAGCGTTAGAGACGCCAGCGGCACAAGGCGACCAGGTGGACAGCGACCAGGACGACTATACGTCTGTGCTGCTCATCCTGCGCGAATGTTTTGGCAAGTACGCCACCGCAGTCGCATTGGCCAGCGTAGCCATCCTGTCTGCTAACTGTAGAGAACATGCGTGTGTTGGCGACAGTTTATCGCCTTCCGCCTCGGACGCGCAGCGGTGGTCACCGGTAGGCGTTTGGCAGGCTGTCGTTATTCTTTCCCAGAGCAGCGCCGCTGACATGCTGCTTGGTGCGTGACTAGTGCCGAAGAATGGGGTCTGGACCATCCGCTGTGGCAGGGGCGTCTACGCGTACTCGCTGTGGGCAAACGCTGCTTTATCCGCCTTGAAGACACCAACACAGGTGCAAGCTCAAATGCGAATGCCTGCGTGTAAGCGACAGTGCAGCTAATAGACCGTGAGCGTTGGCCGGTAGGCGAATTGTTTGCCGAAGGTCCGTACACGCCAAAGGGAAACACGGTGGAGCCTACGCTGGACAGTAGTCGCTACTTTGTCTTGCGCGTGGAGGATGCAGGCAAGTCTACCCGAGACCGGTGCCTACCAAGTCAGCCGTGCTGACATGCAGCGACAGGACGGCATGCATTCCTGGGTATCGGGTTTCGCGAACGTAGCGACGCTTTTGATCTTACTGCAACGCTCCAAGATGTTGCGCGGTGAGCTGTTTATACAAGCAGATGGATGCACGTTTTTGCTGCTGATGCACTGGCTGGTGACCAATGCCATGCAGACAGCACGATACCACATCTGCAACAAACGCAAACAAGCCGGCCAAGGCAAGTCCACCTTCCGTCGACTATACGCTCAAGGAGGGCGAAACGATCAGTCTAAGCATCAAGGGAGTAAGTGGCCAGCGAGGTAGGAGTGCTAATAATGACCGCTGATGCCATTGCGTAAAAACGTGCTAGTTGAACGATGGAACAGCTGCATCACCACGCAAGGCTAGCACGACCGGTAGGTGTCAGTGTATTTTCCCAGTCTGCAACGTAAACTAACCATTGTAGTAGCAGCATTTGACGGTGCAGCACTTGCGCCATTGCTGCCACCACCGCCACCGGCAAACACCGCATCTGGTAACACGGCGGCCACCAGCCATGCTACATTTTCAGCAGTCGATCATAGCGACGACGATGACGACGACGACGATGATGATGATTTTGGCGATTTCATGTCGGCATAGAAATGTCTGGACGGAATAGGATGTGCGTAATGACTGGCCGTTGTCTCGGAGTGCAATCGAGGGTATAAGCAAGCCACGCGATGCACACGGTTATTGATAAGACGCGATATAAAGTGCTGTCAGCCAGACGTTTCGCACGACAGCCCGCCATAACACTGAGTCATGTATACGGTGGTATCGAATATCAACTACAACTGCCGACGCCGTGGCCATGCGTGCGAATTGGCTTGAGCGTTGTCTTTTACGACATTATTATCGAGCATGTTGCCGAGCGCATTGGCTATGCCCCGCGCAGCGCAGCAAGATGGCGCAGCAGCATCCAATATAGCGCGCTACCAGTGACGTCTGTGATGCTCACCCGTCATCCTATTCGCCACTGCCACATCAAGCTGGCTACATTCCACATACGGGTACGGCCATATCTGTGCACTTTAACTCCGCGTAAACCTTGTGGTGCGGTCACTGCCTTGCCAAATACTGTAGAAGATGAGATGAGCTAGCAGAAAGACAAGTTCAAACTTGTGCTCTAGCCATTGAGATGAGCTTTGGCACGAGAGGAGCTGCGCTGCTGTTTATAACACCACACACTGCGGATGGAAAAGCCTTGTCCAAACATGCCGCCCATTCGGCGTGTCTGCTGGTTTTGCCGTAAAGCGTGGATGCGCGCTCGAAAACCGTGGTAGCTACAGCGCAAGCCAGGTAACGTGACTGTGGCGCATGGGCATACAACATTCGCGACAACAAGACACTAGCATAGTCTCGTGTTGGCCTGCTGTTGTCGCGCGCAGTGCTCGCAGGTATCTATGCCTATCAGCAAACCTCGGCTATTCCAAGTGGCCGCACGTAGCCTATGCGTGACCTTGCCGCCAACGCCAATAGCGACAGGTGATCAGGGTAATGGATTCAACCAAGGTCGGAGAAAGATGACCGTCGAATACTTTCGGAAACCATGCGGGAGCGCCCACGGCTCTGGCCACGCCTAATCATGGCAATCCGTTGACCATTAAAGCCACGTCGGAGTCTGCCGTAGTCTCACCATTTGCCTTCTTGCGTTGTCTTTCAATTTGGCGACGGAGCTGCTTGCTGGTCTATCCATTTTCCGCCCTGTAATCGGCATCAGCACATCCGGGCCTGTCTTTACGGGTAGCACGGCTGCATGTGGCTAAAACTTGGTGTGTATACGCGCCACTACAACTTGCATGTTCAGCGTGGCGTCGAGCAGTGGCTGTCGAGTGTGGTCTGGTGCCCGGTGCGTGTGGGCGCTGATCAATAAGCCCAGGCATCCTAAATCTGTGGCGATCGTGTGGCTTTGCATGGATTGGTAGCTCCAACACCAGTGAAAGCACCCGGACTGCCTGTTACCAATTTGGAAGTCACTGTCCAATCTGGCCGCAAAGAACCAGTCGTTTTCGACAGCGCTCCACCCAAAGCGAGGACGTGCACAAGGTGAGCGCCACCTGGCTGATGTAGCATATAATCGGTGTCGTCTGGCATTGTGCACTCTGCGTCACTCTCTCGCTGCGCCGCCCTTCTGCATATCTCCAATACAAACTAGCGCGTCTCTATAATATCAAGCCGCGCAACTCTTGCGTATACATTACTTCTTGCGCCGGCACCTAACTATTCATACAACAAGCCACGTGCCCTTCTGCGCTCCTGGCACCAAGACACAGCCTAGGATGTTTGGTCTTCCCGGCGTCGGTGACGATGAGGCAGTGCTAGGAAAGAACTGGAAGGACAATGCCACCTATGTGCTGGGCTTTCCTATCCATTATCTGGGGACGCTAAACTCATACGAGTATGTGATGCAAGCAGAGGGCGACCCGGCGGAACTGCGCCAGCGCTTCCATAGCGCGTACTTGCAGGCATTCCTGGCCATGGTCATGACCTGCGTGTTTCTGCGCAACGCTGCGTTTGCCGCGGTCATGGTGTATCGTCGACCCCGCCTGCTGGCTGGCTGGTGTTGTCTGATACAACCGATTCTCGGACTGGTGTTTTCTATCGGCACGTCGGCTCTCATCTTTCCTGGCGCTTTGCCATGCTACCAAGTAATTTTTGCCACGGCAATTGGTGTAAGCGTATCGCCAATCTGTATTGGCGCTGTGCTATTGCAAAAGGCCTACATAGTGCATGATCGCAACAAATGGCTGCTGGCAACAGGTATCATCATGATAATTCTACAGTCACTGGTTGTTTTTATTGCAATGGACAGCCCAATTCTTATGGTACCAGACGGCAACTGCACATACCACTACCCACGGTACTTGCCATGGACCAAGCTTGCCTTTGACTTGCCGGCCAATGTTGTATTTTCGGCTGCTTTTCTTGTTGTCGTCTACCGCCAATACCGTATATTCGGATCTGCTGTCTGGGGACGTCTTGTCCGGAATGGCATCCAGAACATGTGCCTGATTGTTTTTTCAAATTTCATCTGCATATTTTGTGCGGCATTTGAAGTTGGAGGAGCATTTGCACAGACGTTTATCACAGTGGACTGGACTATTGCCTCCACTTTGCTGGTTCATCACTGTCAAGGGATACGCAACACCACCGCCAGTAGCGAAGAGCGTGGTCCGCGAACCGTCAACGCCATCGATGGCTTTTCGCAGATTAGAACCGCCGCATCGGTGCTACAAAATACATCGACCGACTTGGAGCCAAATCAGTGGGAAAGCCACGAAACAGAAATTCGGGCACTTGCCCGTAGAATTCCAGACACGCAGCATGCTCAATCGTGACATGCACGCGCTTGTTTTGCCGCGCATTTACCATTGTATCATAAACAGCACTTAACATACACCCGGCATCCTGATGCGCCGCTGTACTGCAACACCATTAATGCATTCTTCCGCCACGCAGTGTGTTGCCCCATCTTTTTGCTTGCAAACAGGACTATTTAAAGCTCAGGTCACCTTTACTCTTACTGTTACGCGTAAATCAAACCGATTGTCTAATCTTGTTGACAGATGGTGTATTTACAGATAATACAACTAGACCGACATACAAACACGCATCTTAGAAGGCAAAACGTCAATTGCAGCATTTACTATCATTTACGCTAGCAGCGCCTTGCAATTGGATAGCAAATCATCTGTGCCGATGAGCGCGCCAACCTGCGCTAAATAAGTGTAGAAAACCAGGCTGGACGACATTAGCGCTCTTGCGACGCAAAATACTCGCCCATCTGTTCCAAAAGAAACTGGCCGTAGGTTCTGGGTGGGCTTCTGGTCAAGCTCGTGTCGACTGCTGCAAACTCGGGCAGTGGTTCAACGATGGCATCAAACGGCGGGCCGACAAACACTCCCACGGCAACGCGTGGTTTTGCGGAACGATGGACGACACGATGCACTGTATCAACGTACTGCCCGCCAGTCCATTGCTGAGAAAAGCAAGTAAAATAGTAAGGTACATATCTGCAGTCGAGTTCAATTTGCAGTACCTACTTTGAACGCACTACCAATGTTGACGACAAACGCACCAGGAACCGGCCGTACACCGCGCCATTCACCGTTACGATTCTGAATATGAAGTGATACGGCCTCAGAATCCTGTTTACAGGCTGAGTTGGCCGTCTGATTACCCTACGACTACTCTGAACCAAGTACCTGATTTAAGAATGTAATGCAGCTGTGTTTGCTGAGAGTTAAAGTCCGTGCATTGCCTACGCTGGCGGCGTGATATTCAACCAACCCTGTGTCTGTGTGTGCCGGCAAGTTTATGCCTCCTTTTTCCGCCTCTTCTTCTGTTAATGCTTGGTAGCCGTTGAAGGTCAATGACAGCACTGTATCTTGCATCCTAGCGCGAGACAAATCACCAACACCAAGACTAGTGGCGATAGCGTCAGTCAGACGGCTGTTAAGCTGTTGCATGTAATGTAAATACTGATCCGCAACCACGCGAAACTCGTCGTTTGGCCATGAATTCTGCTCGCCAAGTGCGTCAGGGTATGTTGGTAGTCTGGCTTCCGGGCGCGTCGAGTCCATGTCAGGTGCCATTCCATTGCTGTAGCAGTTTACGGGTGGCCTAAACGCTATGTATTCAAAGCGTACCTCGTGTCCCTTGACAAAGGCATTGCTGGCGTGTGAGTAGCCGCGCATCATACTCGCCACTTTATGTCTGCATTTCCGCTCCAATGGCAGTCGGAAGAACTGATGCCCGCAAGCAAGCACTTTGTCACAGAGTTCCTGCGGTACACCATGGTTTACGAGGTAAAACGTGCTGCATCAAAGTCGCAGCATACTACAATTATTACCAGTCAAACAAAGCCGCTGCCAGTAACTCTACACACCCAAAATGACGGCATGCTTCATCGATTGCACGCTCTGTTTCACCTTTTTGCTTGAGGCTAGTTTTTGCGCCCAGATATGTGTGAAGATCAATAATAGGAAGGGATATGACCGTCATGATGGCAATTCAAGGTAATGGAGAGCAGCGAGTAACAAATAGCACTGCAAGCCAGAAGCCGTCAATGTTAGGAAACACGTAAAGCACGGCAGTCGTGTGCGCAAGAGTGCGTGTCTGGGAGCAGCAGAGTACGCTGGGAGCAAGCGGTGGATATTTTTTGCCTGAAAGAAACCCAAGTTTATGTAGACGGGCAAGAAGCGATGGTGCAATCGCTGACGTAGCCTCGCGAGCACTCGTTTTTGTCAATAGCCGTACATCCCATGACGTACGCCACTTTGTCCGTGTAACGATGGCAAACAAAGAAATCTGCCGACTGTTGATATGCTTTTTTGAGCGTGCCGTATCGCTACTTCTTTGTTTTCTGCTGCTGACTTGTGCTGGCCGATATAAACGTATTCCTTTCTCTCCTTTATCTCGTTTGACATTAGCCGCCAGTTAATGTCATCTTACCCAGGTCTCAGTAAGCCTGCTGCGCCAATGACCTGAGGCAAGCGGCTTCCGTAAGTATACCTATCCATCAAAAGATCTGCAGGGCATTCTTTAGTAAAGGCACACCTGCAAAGCAGGCTCTGGAATGGCGGGGACTCATCGTCGGACAACAGGTGTTGTTGTATGTCATTTGCAGCAATCAGGTGCCGCAGTATAATTAGATACAAGCCCCGTCATCTGTAGACATGAGGTAGCTTCGCCGTCACCTTGGCGCGGCCCAGCTTCAGGACTACCTGGACTGCGCAATAGGAGAGCCTTTGTCGGTTCTGCTCCGCTAGTTGGTCTCTGCGCCGTTCAAAGTCCTTACCTCTACTGCCATTGCTGGGACTGGTTAAGGCAGACAGATGGATGGTGCAATTGTCACAATGTGCATTTGCGGTGCATTGTCGTGCTTTTTAGTGCACATCTCTCGGCTGAAACCTAATGAGGGTCGAATGCTTAGCGCTTGCCGTAGTATATACGAGCAGGTAACTGCGACGGCTGCTTGCCAGTTTTCGGCCCATCATCACGCGTGTGGGCTGGTGGCGCCAATATAGTCAGCGTTATGCATGGCAACTAGCAGGCAGCCCAGAATAGGCATCAAGCAGACGACGGCGCACCATCACTACCAACATTTCTTTTTCTGCTTTCTTGGCTGATATGGAGCCAGTGCGGACACGCGCTATGCAAATAGTAACCTGCGGTCTGCTGCGTGACTCCGTTGTTACAAACGCCTCTGTCCAACTTATGCCACATATTGCGACTACAGAACGAGAAGTCCACGTCGCACTAGCGCTGACGCCGGCACCAACCAACAAAAAGTCGTGCTGTTTAACCGGGAAGGAGTCACCGTCGTATGTGTACCTGCAGGGATGGCGTACGCAGACCTATGACGATCACGTCTTCCATTGTCGGAAAACCACCCATTTTGTATTCTGTACCACTTGATGGTGCAATCAAGTGAAGCATTGAAATCATGCAGCGTACAACTGTGCAGCCGTAAAACCGGTAATGATCGCACCATTCACGCCACACATCCTTACCATTTAGCTTGAAAGCCGACAAGCGGGCTTGCACTCACGCTGTGTGTCATTATGATCGGGGTCTATGCGGTCGAGCATTGTGTATGGCTATGAGGAATCAACAGAATGGCATGCAATCACGCGTGTTGACTGGAACTCCGCGCTGACGGGGCAGCGACGCGCCATCGTTTATGGAAGTC
>KZ992667.1:0-22637 GCA_003614735.1 Thamnocephalis sphaerospora | reverse complement strand
CGGCAGAGCTGCGTAAGAAAGAGCACAGCGGACACGTCTATCCAACCATATACTAATTGCCAATGCACTCTACGCTGGCACGCCAACGTTAGCCGTAAGCCTTAATCCGGATGACAACCCGAGGTGTAAAGACTGCGACTCGTTTGATCTCGATCCAGAGTTTTTCAGCGTGTTCAAGATCTGCGTTTGCCGAGGATGCAAGCAGGAACTGGCGGACAAGTATAGTTTGCTCACCAAGACCGAGGTCAAAGAGGTGCGTCCTAGACAAATGCCATACCGGTGGCCGCTACTAATGTGTGCACGAACAATCATACCGCTATAGGACTATCTACTGACAGATGGTAAGCTGTACGGCGAGAACGTGGGCGACATTCATACGGCTTGTGACCTGAGCATACGGTGAGATAGAAGAGCTACGCGACGCCGAGGTGATGCCGCATCTGCTTCGAGCAAATCCACACAAGGCCACCTGGAGCAATATGATGCTTTTTCTGCGAGAGCAGGCAAGTTGGCCGGACACGCTGCGGCAGAATGCTATGGCAAAATGCTGCGACTGACGCTAGCACACCATGCTAGGTTGAAGCATTTGCCTTTAGAAAGTGGGGTGGGCCCGAGGGGCTGGATGCCGAGTGGGAACGACGCGAGTCTGGAAAGAAGCAAAAGCGCGAGCTCAAATTTAAGCGAAAGCTGGCCGGTAGGACTGCATCGACGCATCTTTTTGACGCCAAGTGGATTGCTGATCAACGACTATTTGGCAGATTTACGCCGACGGACGCGCACCACAGAGTACAAGAAGCTACGTGTGAACGACGTCAAGCATGAGCACGTATTCGGAGAGCCCGAGGAGGACCTGGAGACGGGAGAGACCACGCAGCGGTGCCGCAAGTGTGCTATGATCATCAGCGTGGATGAGTTTTAGTGCTTGAGTAAACGGGGCAGTCGGCGGTAATCGAACTAGCACAAAGGGCTCAGAATATAGTGCGTAGTACCCCTGCTGAGCGTACGCGTTATCATGCGCACCTAGTCGGTGCCAAAGTAGCGATCTAAGCGCAAAGACAGCCGGTGAGACAGGTTCACGCGAGGTGGCTTACAGGGTGGGCATGTTCGCTACAAGTGATACTTGCCTGCAAAGCTGCCCATACCGGGCTCAATACAAAGGCTGTCCATCGACAAGCCCGGATCCACCATCGATGTAATAATCCTGACGCGGGGGAATATCCTGGATATCGAGTGCAGGCCTGCGAAAAGCAAGTTGCCAGGCGCGCGGGGTCAGTGCATGTAAGGCTATGCGCAAGTGCATTGCAAATCCGTACCTTGTGGCGCAGCAAGCAGTGAAAGGAAGATGATGCGGTCCTACGTGGCAACACTTTGTTTAACATGTTGCAGCTGCATGGCCGCGATCAATCTGCCACTTACTTCTGGGATGTCATGATCCAACAGCACCCGGATCGCCATAATGCCTGCAGCGCCGGTAGCAATGGTGGCATCCTGGTAACGCACAAGAGGTCAGCGCACGTAGCCCATCTCTACTGGGTCAGTCCACCACTTACCATAAGCATGACATAATATTTACCGAGCATAGGGGGAAGTTTGCAAAAGTGCAGCTACAACGCAAATGAACAAATTAGGATGCCATTCAACGTAGTTGCCGCGCTCGCCCTGCTTCACGGCGCCTACCTGCGGCTCGCCCGTAGACGGATGCGTCTGGATGAGCAGCTTGCCAATAACGATATCCTTGACTACCTTGCGCAGACTGGCCTCCATTGCAGCGCCAGCACGCAGAATCGACACTCCGCATAGCTATCGGCAGCATACGCATGCCGTTAGACCATTGCAAATGGGCATATTGATGCATCGCTAGTTACATGTTCGTAAAAGCCCTTGGCTGCAAACTCCTGACCAGTTGGCGTAGTGACGGAAAAGTCGGTAAACGGCAACAGCGAGAGCCCACTGCCGACGGCAGGCTATAAGCATATGCTGTGTGCGCGTAGAATACGCAAACAGCAGCCGCTTCACTTACGCTTCGACCACCAGGTTGGCCAGACGCTCCGAGTAGAAAATGAGATCGTCGCGAGGTGTTTCGACGTTGCGTACAATGGTGTGTAGTGCCTAGAAAGGTGTATTCCGGTTAGTCTGTGACAGCTGCTGTCGACGATGAGATGCGCTGCCGACCTTGAGCTGGTTTGTCGGCTTCAGCACATGAACATTGGGCGGAATGGTCTTCATGTCGCAGCTATTGCGAGCAAGGTCCCAGCGGAAGGAAAAGTCGCGCTCGGCCAACTGGCGACGAATATGCTTGCCAAGCAGGTCGATGGCAATGTGATTGTCCAGACCACGCGGGATTACCTGGTTTTGCGAGATCAGCCGCGTAAACACAAGTAGTCATTTGGTATCGCGCCCAAAATCCTACCACATCGGCGTTCTTGACTGTAGGCACCACATACTGGTCAAACATGGGCTTTACAAAGCGCGAGTATTGCTGCCCAAAGGGTGTCAGCGCAAGTGTTTGGCTGCAGCGGCCCACCGCCCGCTGCAGGCTAAACAGTTTACGAGTACACCTACGTCAAGAATGCCGCGCATGTCGCGTCCACGTTCGCAGATGTCACGCTTCACTGCAGTGTTCTCATGTTAGTACTGGTCTGTGCCCTGTCAAAACGCTGCGCCCCGTCGCTTACGGCGTCGAGCAAGCCTAACATCCGAGTCGGTATCCACAAAGATCTACATGGCAATTGCGTCAGTATTTCGGCAGCAGTGAGCTTGGAGGCGCGCAGTGCTGCCCACCTTCAAATCCATCAAATCCATCAGCTTTTGGTCGTGGAGCGTATAGATGCCCTCAAAAATGATCACGTTAGCGCCGTAGATGGTCTGGGTTTTGTCCAGCCTGCAGAATCGCAAGAGTCAGCGTCGCCACACCGCCGGCTATCGATATGCAGTGCTACCTTGAGTGTGTCGCAAAGTCGTACACAGGAATATTCACTGATTTTCTGCTCGCAAGCCCACCGATGCATTAGTGCGATGCATATGCTGCGTGACGCTTGAGCGGACACTTACCCTTGCTTCAGTTTGGTCATACAATCCACCATAATTTCATAGTCGAATGAGTCTGGATGATCAAAGTTATGCATGCTATAGATCCGGCATTTCGGGCGGCGACGTGAGCGCGTGTGGCCCATCGCTGGTGCCAGGCAGCTGCTGCGCGAATCACCTTTGATACGCCCGCTCCTTTTGCTCGGGCGTCAGAGACTTGTAGAAAGAGTCCATACTGACAATAATCACCCAGGGCACACCGAGCAGCTGCAGAATTCGACTGTACCAATACATATATGTCAGTGTTTGCACGCGGAGACAGCCGTCTACGTGGCAAGCGCATGCACACGCCTGCGCCCGCACTCACCGGGACACGCTGGTCTTGCCACTAGCGCTGCCACCTGTATATGCGTCGCGCATACATATTAGCCACTGCAGGTCGGTCACCGCTAGGACGCGCAGCAGTAGACGACTTGCCAGCCACGCCAATCAAGTAGCAGTCGCAGGTCTGGCCGTCGCTCCTTTGCATTGCCAGTGCCAATGCAACCGTACACAACCGCTGCTGTTAGCAAAGTGACAATCTAGCGTTTTGGCCCAAGCTGCCGATTACCTAAACCAGGGGCTGCGTGCCAATAAGCAATGCGAGCGTAGGCGCTGTGTCAGTCGATGGCTGTAGTGGTACGCAGCCACGAGCGCCTCAGTACCTGCGGCCATTGTTCGTAACAGACAGGCTCCTGGACCGTGGCTCGCTGGGCATTGTTCTGGTGCAAGTGACGTGAGCGTGGAGAGCGCTGAAAGATAAGTGGCCGTGCAGGGTAAAGAAAGAATAGAGAATGGTGCGCCGTGTCAAGCATGCCAGAAAAACAACTCCGTTTTGGAAAGCATCGCGTGTGCTAATTCCTTTAGGCCAGGCTAACCATCGATAAAACTGTTCTGTGGCACACATGGCTTGGTACATTTGCTGTGACCAGTTTGCGTAGCAAAGCGCCCGCTGGCTTTCTCGTAAACCGTGCTTGACAACGGCAGGCAATGCTGTGGCTTACATGCATCCGGGTTCTACAGTAGCTGACCCCCTGAGATTCTGCACCATACATTTTACTTGTTTGCATGATCATGTAAACTTCACCATGCTACCACCATACTTTTATCTACGCTTGACCATGCTGTAGCCATCTGTCTGGTCTCTCTTATGATGCAGCGTTTTAACAAAACTCGATACTTTTGTCGAATGTGGCCGCAGATTCAGGACAGCATAGAACCGAGATCGCCAACCTATTTCATATACAGTTGGCTACAGGACCTGCTACCCTACGGTAGACCTGACAGATGCCAGGCGGCCTTTAAATAGCCAACTTTACTGCCTAGAGTATGATATGGTTACCCAGTGGAACAACCGAGCAGCTATGGTCAAAGACCGGCGACTTGTTTGTGCCACCGAAATGCGGATCAACGCTGTCGGCCATATTTTCGGCTAGAACCTGCTCAGTAGTATGACGGTTCTTGACCGTTTTTCTTTCTGCCAACACCAAAAGCTGTCTTTTTTTATTTTCGCCCTTCCACTAGTTCTGCGCTAGGCGTGCAGGTGCAGCCAAAGGAATCACGCGTACCCTTCGAAGCCAGCACCGACCTCGCAGCCATGGCAGTCGCTGCAGCGTCTAAAGCAAAGGCATCGTGTGCTGCGCGGCCTTACCAGTGCCATTACGAAGGCTGTGACAAGGCGTACAAGAAGCCATGCAAGCTGGAAGAACACATTCGCTCGCACACCAATGAGGTATGTCTGGCGCGAAGCTGCCGGGCTGCCGGGCTGTAACGACGCTGATACTTTGCGGCGTTGTGTGTAGCGCCCGTATGTGTGCCCGTTTCCCGACTGCGGCAAGAGCTATCTGCGTAATACGCATCTGCAAGCGCACGCACGCACGCACGATCCATCCAGTGCGCGTGCCTTTGTCTGCAACCATGATGGCTGCGACAGAGGCTTTGCCACAAGTCAGCGACTGCGACGTCATCAATTAACACATACTGTGCCACGGCCATACAAAGTGAGAGACGGTGTGTGATGCGCAAAACGCGCTGTACTTACCGCCGCGACACGCGCATAGTGCACGACGGAGGGATGCGACCAGGCGTTTGCAAAGCATACACAGCTGCGCAAGCACATGAGCGAACACACTGGCCTGCGGCCTTATCCGTGCGAGGAAGACGGCTGCTCGTGCAGCTTTCAGACGCCAAGTGCCCTGCGCAAGCACATGCTCACTCACACAAGTAAGTCGCGGGCATGTCTACTTTGAATATCAGCGCCGCTGCAGTCGGCTGATGAAAGATCTCTCCTTGCAGATGAACGCATCTATATGTGTGGCCGTGACGAGTGTGGTCAGCAGTTTACAAAATGGTCGCTCCTGCAGGCGCACGTCCAAGAGATGCATCGGTATCGATGTGTGGAATGCGGTCGCGAGTTCAAAAAGGGCGACGCTTTGCGCGCGCATATGCGAACGCATGACGAGAATGCACCCGTATTCCACTGCCCATTTGAAGGATGCACAAAACACTACGCCAAGGTAAATGATGGAGATGGTCTGGGCGGTGATGGTGGTGTGTCGTCGTGGAGCTAATCCAAAGTAACGGTGCGCAGGAGAATGGACTGCAGACACATATTCGCATAATCCACAACAACGAAAAGCGATTCGAGTGCAACGTTTGTGGAAAGCGGTTTGGCTACAAGCATGTTATGCTGGCGCACGTCAGGACACACACCGAGGTAGGCCGACGAGTGCACAGCTGATCCACATTCGATGTGAACTCACCTTGCTCTTGCACACCGTAACCCATCGGCAGCAAGTACTGGAGAGTGTGGGCGGGGTGCAGAAGCGCAAGCGCAGTCGATCGAGTCCGTCAGATGCTGTCGATATGATCACAGGCTCCAGCTATGCACAGGATCCAAAGCGGCGCTTTGCCTGTCTTGTGCCAGGCTGTCTGCACCGCTTTACACGATTCTACGATCTGGACCGCCATCGTAAAAGCATGCATCCAGACTTTGAGGCATGTGCTGCTGTTGAAGAATCTGCAGAAGACTCGCTGGCGGAAGAAGCTAGCGACACATGCAGCGATGACGATAGGAATAGCAATGATAGTGATGAAGAAATGCAAGACCACCCGTATGCATCGCCATCAACTGGGCCACCGCAGCCTCGCCTTCCTCTCCTGCAGCCAACGCTGACGGAACATGCGACAAGCAACCAGCAGGATGACAAAGTGGAGGAGTACCAACCATCGTCTACTGACCCGGTATCGGCACCTGGCACCTCTCCCGCCACTGATGACGATACGGACGCACTTGCATCCATTATTGCGGTCGAGGCCATCCTTGCACTTAGTCGTGGCGACGGCTCCGACGACGTAGCTGATGAATGGAGTCATACACTACTCAACGAGAACCAAAAGCACCATTCTTCAACCGCCGAGATTACAGCAGCGCCTCAGGGTATCCGCACTCGACAACCGCTAACCTAAGCAGCCCATTTGAAAACCTTTAGACTAAACCACTGTGCTCATTTAGTATTGTTTGTCGTGCTTTAGCGATGCACGCGGTTCCATACACGCGATAGCAGGCTCTGCTCTTCTGCTCCACTAGCGGGGACATGCTCTTCTGACCGGCGTGGACGTGCAAGTGAAGCGTCATTCGTCTCTGTTGGCGCCAGTGCTGCACGCAATGCACGTTGGCAGCAGTAAAAGGTAAGGCCGAGTACTGAAACTTTATACACGCAGAAGGGCTACGTCGCAACCCCGGTACCGGCAACCAATCGCGCATCTGCTACGATTCATTACCTTGCCGCGTTTCCTCTCTCTGGCCCGAAGTGGTATTCTCGAGCGTCACCGTAACCTGCTTGTGGCCATCCGGCCACCGCATTTCCTTGCGTGTCTCGACCATCTACCGTGACAAAGTCGCCGTGTGTTAGTAGACAGTAGATGCGGCGTACACAGCAACGCGGTTCACGAACCCCATCGGGACGCCGCGTCACGATGACGCTAACGCTGCTGGGTGGACTTGGATGCTCGGCGCTGTCCTTGTCGTCAGGCGACAAAACACCCGTCTGCTCGCGCTCATCCTCGACAAAAACATCGTATAGAGAGCGCGGCATATCGTCCGGGCGGAGGCCACCGTGCTGCGTGAAACATAGTCATAGCACATTGTCGTCAATACAGTGCAGATATTGCAAGCCTAGCCGGCTGCTTACCGTCCGCCATGGATCGTTGTTCATCATGCGACGCCAATGCTCGTTAAGACGTGCCTCGGGCTCCCAGCCCAGCATACCGCCAAACATGTCGCCAAACATGCCGCTGATCGTTCTTGGCCAGCCATTGTCGAGATCGCGCTGCTCAACATCATACGCACGCTCGTTGCCGGGTGGCTGAGTGCGAGCAAAGAGCGGTTGAAGGAAGCGCGCAGGATTCCACCACGCAAATCCCGCCTTCAGATACGGTCCCAACGTAGTCTCTACGTCAGACACCTGCCGACGCAGCACCGCCTGGATGACAGCGTCGGCAGGGTAGTCAAATCGATCGTCGTGATTCATAATGTGTAGCGGACAAAGCAGCTGGAAAAGTGGGGAAAGACAGGCGAAAACGTTGGTGGCACGCACCGGGCAACGACGGAAAGCGTTTCTGCGTCACCTCATGTCGGTAAGCAAACAGTCACGCACACATACACTCCACAGCGCAGGGCAAGTGGTAGCGGAGCCATTGTAGAGCGTATGCTGGTGTGATTGACATTCCAAGCTGCTGCTGCCGCCCTGCTGATATGCATGTAAGCATGCTGGCTTGGCACGCAGCACTGTCTTGGCAGCCGCGGCAGCACATGCACTGGCATGGTCGCAGTCTTGCCGGCTTTTGAAAGGCTGGGAACACAGGTGTTTGATGTAGCTGCCCAGCCACAGCGTCCAAATCTTTTCGGCCGTCCTGAATCGGGCAAACCAGCGCTTGCGGGGTGTATAGAGCCATGCAGGAATTAGTCAGCTAGACAGTTATCACCGAGCGACCAGTGGCGTGATAGGTTCGTTCACTGTGGATGCATCCAAGTAAGACTGTGCGTTACCCACTATGCTACTAAAATCTCTGCGCACCTATCAGATCATCACTACTTTGGTTGCCACTCGGCGGCTGTGATATTCTTGTCTCGATTTACCTTACATCCGGCTCATTCGCCCACTCTGTACTGCATCACCTCGTGGTTTGCTCCTGCTGCCGGGTGTACCATTGGCCGGTCTAGAGATGCGCGAGCACCTGGTAGAAGCGCGTTTTCTTTCTTTGCCTTTTTTTGAACGCGCGTCAGATGCCCTCCCGCACTCCGCATATTCATCCTGCACTTTTCTTTGCCGCTTCACACGCCTGCCCAGGTCTGCTGCCAACATACAACGTCTTTTTCTCGGTTAAATTTTGCAGAAACGCGCGCGGATTGTTGCCACGCCGCCGTCTTGATAAGTTTCGAGAGTAATACCTTTGTCGCTGCATCGGACCGATAAACGCACGCAGGAGCTATTATGGCGGAGACAGCGCATCCACGCGCTGAACGGACGATAAGCGTCGACTCTGTAAGCGCCTCAGCTACCGCGGTGTCCAGCGACTCGAGCTACACCATAAGCACGCTGCGCACCGATGACCTGAGGCCAGGCGGCAACGTCGCAGATGCGGTAGAGCGCGGTGAGAGCAAGAACAAGAAAGACCAGACAGAGGCTGTCTCCCGCGCGGAACAGCCCGAGGATGCTCCGATTGAGCTGTCGGTCAAGCGACGGATAGCCGTCTTTGTTGGGTAGGTAACGCGATGCTAGGTTCTGGATCACGGACAGACAACTTATACGCCCTAAATGCCATCAGTCTGGCGCTTGCCGTATTCCTGGGCTCGCTTGACCAGACCATTGTAGCGACCGCTATTCCGCGCATTGCGTCCGACTTTAGCGCTCTGGATCAGGTGGCCTGGATCGGCATTGCATACATGCTCACGTCGACTGCGTCGCAGCCGCTCTATGGTCGCTTTTCGGATATCTTTGGCCGCAAGCCCGTGTTTTTGGCCGCTACGGTTATTTTCCTGGCCGGTTCACTTGGTTGTGGCGCTGCCAACAGCATGGTCATGCTCATCATCATGCGTGCCATCGCCGGTATGGGCGGCGGTGGTTTTGTTCCGCTGGTGATGATTATCATCATCGACATTGCGCCGCTACGGCAGCGCGGTCAGTATGCTGGCATCGTTGGCGCAGTCTTTGCTTTCTCCAGCGTCATCGGTCCGCTGCTCGGCGGTGTGTTTACAGACCACGCCACCTGGCGCTGGGCGTTCTACATTAATCTTCCGATCGGCTTTGTCACAATTCTCGTTACCGTCTTCTTGCTCAAGCTCAAGTCGCCTACTGGCTCGGTGCGCGAAAAGCTTGGCCGCGTGGACTATCTGGGCACCCTGCTGGTCCTAGGATTCTGCATCACGCTGCTGCTGCCGGTGAACTGGGGTGGCGCCATGTACGCGTGGAATTCTCCGCTGGTGATTGCGCTCTTTTGCGTGGCCATCGCGCTTTTAGGCGGTTTTCTTTTTGTGGAGTACCGCTTTGCCAAGGAGCCGATTGTTCCACTTCGCCTGTTCCGCACGCGCTCCGTGTGCGCCATCTGCCTGGGCTCTCTGCTCTTTGGCTGGGCCTTCTTCAGCCCCATCTATTATCTGCCCATGTTTTTCCAGACGGTGCGCGGAAGCTCCGCAACAGCATCCGGCCTGGAACTGCTGCCATTCGTGCTCCCCATTTCCGTGATGGCTGTCGTGTCTGGCACTATAACGTCGCGCGTTGGCGGATGGACCTACCGCGCATTTTTGTCTGGTGGCCTGGCGCTGTCCACCATTGCACTGGGGCTGATCACGCTCTACGGCGTGGAGACCCAGCGAGCGCTGGAGATTTGCGCCATGATCATGCTTGGTGCTGGATTTGGCTCTGCCGTACAGACGTCCGCGCTAGCAGGCCAAGCATCGGTGGCGTCCGGCGACGCGGCCATTATCACCGCGCTTAATTCTTTTGCGCAGATCATCGGCGGTGCGATTGGCTTGGCAGTGGAGGGCGCCGTTTTCAACAATAAGCTGAGTGGTGCGCTCAGCGAGCATGCACCGGCGAGCTCGCCGCATGGTGACACGTCGCAGTCTGTGGAGGCGATTCGTGCCTTGCCGCCGGGCGAACGCGATGCCTACTTTAACGCATTTGTCAACGCCTTCCACATGCAGTACTATGTGCTGATTCCCGTGGCAGGCCTTGCTGCGCTGGTATACATTCTCGTCAAGCCGCTCTCTCGGAAGCAGGGCGGCGGAGAGGGTCGCGAAGAGATGGTTATGATTGCGCTGCACTGAACGCTGACGTGAAAGCGCAGTCACCTAATCTAATTACGCTAGCATGCACGCACATGCACAGTAAAAAGGCACTGAAGACGGTCTGGGTTTATTTGGTGTCGCCACGTGAGCGCAAATTGCACTTTGCATGGTGGCTTTTTTATCCAGCGTACATCGCAACATGGCAAACGACGGAAACTCGCGGTAGCGATGGTGCATGCAACGGGCGGTCAACGCTTAGAAACCGTTGGACACCAGGTCGCTGGTCTGCAAAACGTCGCCGGTCATGGCGTCCACATGGACCTGGTAGTGCTTGCGCGGGAGCTGGACATCAAGCGACCAGGTCGGTGCCACGCTGCCGTCCTTCAGAATCAGGTACGTACGCTGAGCGCTCACTTCCTCCTTCTCATCATTGAACGCGTCCAAAGACGGCAGATCAAAGGACGACAGATCGGTAGGCTCGGGCGTGGATTCGCCAGACTTGGGCGTGGATACCTCGTGAATCTGGATTGATTTGCTCAGCGACAGCTTTGCTTTGTCTGCAAAAGCGTTCAGAGCCTTGCGAGCGCTAATGAAGGTCACACTGCTCGGGGTGGTGGCAGCGTTGCCTGCAATATTCCAGTGCCGGATTGGCGCATCCGACTTTGCAAAGGTGTTGTAGTTTGGCTTGATCTCGCCATTGTCGCGAATGTTGATGTTGATCTGGCCATTGCTCACATCAAGTCCATCGATGCGCTGCTGGAGGTAAAAGTGCGTAAGACGCATTGAAGCGGTACGGTAAGAGTTGACAAACGTAAAGCTGTCCTTTGGAAGCTTCAGCGTATTCTGCACGTAGCTGTCCAGCTTCTGTCGGAGGACGGCAGGATTGGGAACACTCATCGCACCAGGCAGGGCTGCTGCAGTCGGGAATTGATCAAACGGAGAGGCCTGCACAGCAGACGTATATCCGATGGCGGCGGCGAAAAGGGCTACAGCGGTGCGCACTTGGACCAGCATACTTTGGAGCAAAGACTGGAAGCAAAAGAGCAAGACAGACAGAGAGAGGGGGGGAGTGTGGGCGGCGGGCGTAAGTGCAAAACGTTTCTATAACGTGAGCGTCAGCGTTCCTAGCGGTGAGCGGTTGTGAGTTGGCAGAGGAGAATGATAAATCTGAGCGCATTCTACCGCAACCCCGCTGGCTTTTATGGCTGCGACACACGTGTTTGCAAGCGGAGGCGAGACTGGAGCGGGCCAAGAACATTCTTGGGCGCATGTCTCATTACCATGCCCCCGTCGCCTACTGTGAAGATCTCTTACCATCTCCGCGCAACGGCAAGCGGGTTTGATACATATCAACCATATCCGTTCCCGGTTGTTACAGATGCCGTCGGCTGTACCACTCCGTGTAGACCAAAGCGCCACTTTCACACAAAAGGTCGCCAAACTCTCCGTGGTCTCAAGCCTCCGTTTCAAGCAGCAACGCCGCATAAACCAAGGTGAGCAGCGTTTTCCCAAATGTAAACAGCACAGCTGCGTAGTAAGTATTGCGGCGCGGTCGCAGGGAGTGCGCGCACACTACACGCGCTATTGCCGTTGCGGCAGCACCCAATGTGACTCAAGCGAATATGGACACGTTCAATCACGCATCCTCGAGCCGCTTCACAATGCCGATGTTACAGCACATAGCCTCAACTGCATGTCGGCCCATCATTGCCACTGCTGCTAGCAATACCGCGTGCGTGCTTTGCATTACGTTGCAAAACACAGAATAGAGCATCGCAAAACGCATGTCTGTCTCCTATGCCACGTGCTCTGGACGCCCAAACGGAAAACCAAGTCGTTGCGCACTCGGCTGTCGCGCGTGTTGGCCTTGGGTGCTGGCGTGTACCTTTGTCTGTCGGCGTCGCCGTTTGTGCCAGCCGGATCGCTTTATTGCACGCAGGAAGCGACACCACAACTAAAATACAAACTCCGAAGATGCTTTGCGGAGGTGCCACCGTTGCAGCCACTTTCCTGGTTTTGGTGCCATGGACGAAACGTCCACGAAGAGTCAGTCGAGCACAAATACATGTCATGGTCGCAAAACCGGCGAATTGGTCTATCCTGTGCATTCATGTCTGTGCGCAGGAATATTCCACGGGCTTTCAAACGCAGCACAGCGGAAATACAGCTCGCGCGTGGGAGGCTCGGGGCTAAGGACGAGGCACGTTGACATGACAGTAGCAAGTGACAGATCAAAGGCATGGGCTAATGCAAATAGCTTGTAGGAGATATGGTGGCGCTGCTGCACGGAGCAACGCTCGTGAATAGCAGCTCGAGTGCAAGCACGTGTGACTGCTTTCGGTTTGTGAGCAAAAATGGAATCCAAGAGAAAGACGGCTAACGGCGCACAGCACCACTGCAAAAGTGCTCATTCTCCACAGTCACTCGCCCAGGCGCTTGCATGTCAACCATAAAATACAGACGCCGTGTATCTCTGTCAGAATTCACGCGTTTGAGGATAAATCAACGATTTTCGGCCGCACACATGATTTTGCATAGCCAGAGTCTGCCGGCAGAGTGAGCTGGCACGCCAGTATTTCGCCCTTGCAGTCTATATCACCGCGCTCTTCACGCCAAACGCTTGTTACCAGCATGACGGGCTGCTTTGCTGTTGTGCAGGGCGATTAAAGGACAAGCCATTACATCAGCAGGCTGGGAGCAAGCTGTCATAAAGTTTGGCATTATCGCAAGCATGGGCGACACCTAAACTTATGCCGGCCGCTGGCATAGCCAAACACTTTGATTCACCCACGCGTGCTGTGCAGCTTATCGTGACTGCCAGGCTAGTAGTGCTTTCTCGAATGTACGATAGCTAACGTAACCATAGCGACATTTGATTGGAAGAAAAGCCCGCGGTGCGAGTGGATGTATCACACATCCACCAAAGATCGCGACGCGGAAATTTACACCTTATACCAATGTCTCACACACAGGCACTTTGCCCATTGACAGCATGTGTGAAAGGGCTACATTATGCACTATGCGGCGTTTCATCATAGCTATGTATTGCTCACACAGACATGATGCGCGATGATACGGCTTTGCCATGCATTTAAGGTGACCTGCGCCAATGCGTCCTTGTCGCGCTCCATCAGCAAATTGCCTGCAAACAACGTTATCGCAATCGTACATACACACCCACATACCGGCCGCAAATCAGGCAGCACGTGCACTATGGGCCAAAAGGCCAGCCGGCTTAAGCGCAGCAACACCGTTCCCCTTAGTGAAAAGTATTTTCACGACAGTAAAGGCCGTGCTAAAAGGCTTAAGCTCGGAAAAAGGGGATCCGCGTTCTTTGCGCGGCTTGGTAGTAACTCTGAGCCGCGCACCAATGCTCGCTGGTCATGCCCTGAGGACATTGCACGAGGCAAGCAGGAACAGACTGCCTCCTCTGCGGAGCCGAGGGCGATGAACCTGCGCACTCGCTTCTGTAAAAGTGCGTATCCAGCGCACTCTACTGTAGAAGACCTGCCCAACAGCAGCACATGGTCTTCGCCGACAAGCAGTAGCGGCATATCCCATTCAGAAACCTCGGGCATCGTCAAGCGTCTTTCTACGCTGCAAAAGGGAATACAGTCAGACCGGCGCCATAAACGATTAAACTCCGTCAAGGCTACGTGGAGCTCCGTTCTGGACATTGCTGCAAGCATGACGGAGCACACGGACACACTCCGCCCAGTGGGAACCGCGCAAATCACCCCGCCCCTTTCTGAGGCGCCCTCACCCGGCGAGAAGAGCACTGCGACAGCCAAAACCGCTTTCAACAGTTGCTTACAACAGGAGGATTATCAAGATATTGCCCAAAGGTAACGATCGTTTGCGGTCTGTCAACCGGCCAGTCGTACTATTTTGGCTAACATGCGTGCGCTCCTGGGCCTATATCTGCAGCTTTGATCTACTCCATCACCTTTATCGATACATAATACGCGGCAACCACATGGCGCCTCTCCACAACCCAAGTCAGATTCTTCAAATCGGCACGGCAACAGGAATCTGGCTTCGTGTAAGTGGACGCATGCATTCCTGCGCTATACTCCCCTACTCACTGTAACCTTTGCAACCACACAGGACATGGCTAAAGAGTGGCCGCATGCAAAGGTGGTCGGCTGCTGCAATAAGAACTTTGCCATCTACAAGCACCTAGATCACAACTCGCTGCCGGCAAACTGCAGAGTAGACAGCGTGGATATCAGCCAGGGACTGCCTTATCGGAGCCGGCGCTTTGATTACGTGTACATCCGCGACGACCTGTTCACGTTTTCCGTGGATGTCTGGATAAAAGTGCTCTCCGAGTCGTACCGCGTGCTGCGCCCTGGCGGCATTATCGAGCTGTGTGGACGGCCCTTTATTCCACATCGCGCAGGGCCGGTAATGGCATATATCACAAAGCACCTCGGCCAGATTCTTTGGAAGGAGCACGGCATTCACACTCAAGCGGCACGACACCTAGACAACGCGCTAAAGCTACTTGGGTTTGTGGATGTACATGGCCGCGAAATAGAAATTCCAATGGGAGCGTGGGGTGGCCTGCACGGCGAGTTTATGAAGCGGGCCGGCAGCACGCTACTCGCCACCGTTGGAAAGTCCGTGGCTGGCTCTCACGGCGACGCACACTGGAATGCCGAAGAGTGGAAAGCACAGACGCAGAAAGCCTACAGCGAGGTTGACGAGTACTGCACCTGCTCGAGTGTACACTGTGTGTGGGCGAAAAAGTTAGTAGCCACTGTATAGTAAGTCATATCAATATTATAGACAACCGCCGCGTCAATAGACTCCACGCTTACGTGGCTTTTTTGGACATTGAGACAAAGTCAGTAAACAGCCACAGACACGTATGTAGAATAAACGATGTAATAATTGCGCTACAACACACGTGTGTCTTGGCGACTTACGGCTGCATCTTTGGCATGTAGCAATCTATGAATCCTGCGTTGCTTTTTGGCTGGAGCGTGTCTTCCACTCTGCTTGCAGCTCCTCCAGAGGCCAGCGTATGCGAATGTCGATGGCGTAGTCGTCGATAAGGCCTCGCTGCAGGCGCTCCATGCCAGCCCACGCAATCATGACACCGTTGTCGGTGCAAAGCTTTGCGGGTGGACACACTAACGGCACGCCATTGTTCTCGGCCAATCGACTTAGACTGCAGAAAATAGCGGCATTAGTTATGTTGGCGCACGCCGTCGACGTGTTCAGCTGCAGATATGCTTACCTGGCACGGATGGCTTGATTGCTCGCAACGCCACCGCTAATCACGAGCGATGTGGCGTCGATTCCATTTTGGCGGCACCATTTGAAGCCGCGCCCCAGCTTGTCCAGTAGATGTGCAATAACGGTGTACTGGAATGAAGCGGCCATGTCGGCTCTCTGGTTTTCTTTCACAGCTTCATCCGATGGCAGCCGACGGAGCTCGCGCTGCACGGCTGTCTTCAGACCGGCAAAGCTAAAGTCCATCCCGCCTACTCGCGTGGAATGACGCATCGGAACGGGAAGCGCGAAGCGATGCGGATCGCCACGGCGCGCCAACAGCTCGAGTGCCGCGCCGGGACCACCACCTCGACCCTCTAGCCACGGTATCTCCAGCATGCGGGCCACTTTGTCGTACGCCTCGCCTACCGCGTCATCCAGCGTCGTGCCCAGCTGTGTATAGTGGTTGACATCGTGTGCCACTAGCAATAGCGTATGCCCGCCGCTGATCAACAGACAAAGAAAAGGAAACTGCGGCGGTGTCTGCTCGGTGAACCTTGCCATTAGCGCATGTCCTTCCTAGTATTGCAAAAGCGTCAGCGCAACAAGTGTTTGGCAGATATGCGATGCTACAGTGCTTACCATGTGATTGACCCCGATGAGCGGTTTCCTGTCGATCGATGTTGCCAGTAAAACAATAAGTCGATCCGTCAGGCGCAGCAGCTCTGCAGGTCATCTACTCCAACCAACTGCTTGCTTACCCGAGAACTGCGGCAAGCGTTTTGGCGGCGTTCATGCCAACGCTCAGACAAGAGTGGATACCCGGACCTCGCGTTACCGCGATCGCGTCCAGCTCCGTGGCTTTCACGCCGGCCTGGTCCAGCGCAGCGCGCACCACACCCGGAAGATGTGCCGAGTGGCTGGCTAGCGCTACGATAGGAACAATCCCGCCATGCGCCTCGTGCAGCTTGTGCTGTAGGTGAATGGCTTCGCTAAGAATCTCGCGCTGCGACGTCACCACCGCGGCACCCGTGTCGTCGCAGGATGTCTCTATGCCCAGAACACGCAGCGGACGGGCGTTTGCGGCGGAGGAAAGGCCTGCGCGTGCAGGTGTGCGCAGACCTGTGCGCCAATGGGCTTTTGCAATGGCGCGTCCAAGCATTACTGAGAATAAAGGAGAATCAGCAAGGTGCGCGTGCTGCCGCCCGGCACAGCATCTCTTTCAGTCTCCACTCTCTCTCCACACCACAACCGCCACCGCACCGGCCTACTTGCCACGTCACAGACACGCCCACATCGGTAGCAGAGCATTCGCCATGTATGCACGTGGCAGCGGAGGCACTGCGCTCAAGCGCCTGATGACCGAGTACAAGGGTGAATAGCTTGCGGACCTGTTGCATAGCGGCGGAATCTAACGCACCTGCCTGGTTAGAATTGACGGTGAATCCGCCCGACGGCGTGTGTGCAGGTAGGCTTGGACGTGTGCACGCCAGTCGTGCAGGCGGCGCTGCTCACCTCAACGTGCGCGCACATAGGTCCCATCAGCGAGGACAACTTTTTCGAATGGGAGGCGTTTATTGCGTAAGTGACACTGGCATATGCTAGCATAAACAGGCGTGCCTGACGCTTGTCCTGCTGGAACATGCATACGCGTAAACCTTGCTGTAGTGGCCCGGAAGGCAGGTCTCGCCAATGCGCGCAGAGACATATC
The DNA here is from genome assembly GCA_003614735.1 of Thamnocephalis sphaerospora. Classification (NCBI taxonomy): domain Eukaryota; kingdom Fungi; phylum Zoopagomycota; class Zoopagomycetes; order Zoopagales; family Sigmoideomycetaceae; genus Thamnocephalis; species Thamnocephalis sphaerospora. Next base: position 5,349 of record KZ992667.1, on the reverse strand, counting down.
GTCCGCTCGACTAACCACGTCGCATGTAGACACGCCTTTTGAGGGCGGCGTGTTCTCGGCCGTACTCAAATTTCCGCGCGACTATCCGCTTAGCCCACCGGTGCGTACATGGCACGCTGGTCTGTGTTGCATGCATGACTAACAGCTGGCGCGCAGACCATGACCTTTACGTCACCCATGTTCCATCCAAACGTTTATGCCAACGGCGAAGTGTGCATTTCCATTCTGCATCCGGTAGGCAGGCTATTTTCGCTGTCGGCGTGAATGTGCAGGCAGTTGCTGACTCTGACACCACTGGCTGGACTAGCCTGGCGACGACCCGCATATGTACGAAAGCGCCTCTGAACGCTGGAGTCCCGTGCAATCGGTCGAGAAGATTCTGCTTTCCGTCGTCAGTATGCTGGCAGAGCCTAACGATGAAAGTGGTGCCAACATTGATGCCTGCGTAAGGACCGCGCACCGCCCCTTTTTTGCGACATGTGGCTAACCAGACGCTGTGTCTTTTGCGTTATCGAAATGCAGAAAATCTGGCGTACAGACCGTGAACAGTTCAACCGCCGCGTGCGTGACTGTGTGCGTCAGACGCTGGATAGCTGAAATGTGCACCTTGGTCGCGATTGTTTATTGCTATGCGTCGCACTTGAGAATGAAGCGTGTCCTCTTACGCGTCTGTTGTCAATGCATCATCATCGTTCATGTTTTCGGCATCACTGGCTTGCTGCTGCTGCTGCTGCTGTTGTTGTTGTTGTTGCTTGCGTTGCTCGGCGCAATCACAATTGCGGAGCAAAAGACCATTGTCTGGCTTATCCCATAGCAGTAGCGCCTGATCCGCTGCACGCAGGCGCGCTACGCGTCCTGTGTCTGCTCTGCCCTCTACCGATTCGATAATCTCGCCATGAATCATCACATAGCCAAGTACCTCGCCACTGTCCGCCACAACCTCCCTATATCCGTCGCCTGATTAGCCATCGGCTTTGCAGCGCACAGTTTAACGACAACTTACTTGAACTTGAAATTGGAGCAGCCGTGTTTTTGCAGCTCCAGAGTTAGACGGACGATGGGGCTACGATGCGCCTTGCCTGGCTTGATCTTCTCGTCGATCAACGGACGTATCAGGCGGTTAAACACGCCGCGTGGCGCCTCCAGATCAAAGCCACTGTCCAAGTACACGGCACCAAGTGTCGCTTCCACCACGTCACCCATGACCTTGGGCGCTTCCACGTCACGCCAGTACTCGCCAAGGCCCTGGTTCTTCTTCTTCTTTTTCGCCAGCCGCTCGCTGAACTGACAGCAGGCGTTCAGCAGTGCCTCCGAAAAATGCATCAGATACCGCTGTAGGCCGTATTGGTCGCAGATTGTAGACAGAAACTCGTTGGACACGATCGCGTCCTTTAGGTCTACCAGGCCGCCGGGCTGCATGTCTGGGTAGCGGTGGAAGAGCAGATCGACCGTCAAAAAGTCGAGCACTGCATCGCCGAGAAACTCCAGCCGCTCGTAGCATCGGCGACTGCTGTCTGGAAAAGAAGAGTGCGTGTAGGCCTCCAGCAGATAGGATCGCTCTTGGAATGTATAGCCAATCTTCTCTTCAATGCTGGTATAGTCCAGTTCGCTGAGCATTCCGGGCGTAACGTACGCTGGCGGCTCCCGAAGTGGTGCGAAATCCTTCCACTGCTTAACCGAGCCAAATGGCACACCAAGCTGAATGGCACAGTGTAGCGCGCCGTCCAGCCCGCACACTTCCATACATGCGCCCATGCAGGCCTCGACAACGTCGGAAATCATCTTTTTTGAGAGAGACTGCCAGTACGCCACGTGTCGATCGTCATATGGGATGACGTGTGTCGAGGCATTCTCGGGCGGGACAACCTTGACCGTCGTCTGCACACCAGTATTTTCCTCGCCTGGCTTCCAGTCAAGCTCCACATCCTGTGTCCTGCCCTTCGAATCGCCAGGCAATGCATAGTAGTAACCCCTTGGCAGCCAGCGGCGACGGTTGAAGCTCTGCGCCATCGTGTAGACGTACAGTTCGCGCTGTAATGCAGAAAGCCGCAGCGCTCGGTTGGAGATAATACGGATGCGCCGCGAGTGCAGTCGCCCCTCCTCGGTCAGCGTGTAGTCGAGGAAGAGGCTGGTACTGGTGGCCATCTTTAGGAAGGAATCGCCCAGAACTTCCAGACGCTCATAATGAGCAGCAACACCAGCTTGCGGTGCTGTGATTGCCTCTAGCAAATGTTCTGGCGATGTCTTCAGCTCAAAGCGCGCACCTAGCTCGAATGCCAGCAGCGCCGCCTCTAGTCGGTACAGCAAGGAAGGTAGTAGCATGGCTGTGCTAAATACATCGGCGCTGACTGGCAGCACGCGGCACCTCTCCGGCATGGACAGCCGGTCAAAGATCTTCTTGGGCGGGCCAGACACCTCGCGTTGCAGCAAGTAGTTGAAGGTGCGTCTCACCGGCTCTACCTCCAGCAGTGTTTGCGTCTGCTGGCGTGGTTCGCATTTGTACACTATTCTTACAAAGTCAGCCACGCTAACCGCTTCCGTAGAGCCATCCGGCATGGTGCGCGTCTCCAGAACGGTATCTATTGGGAGCGCCTCGCGCACGCCCGTGACCTTGTTCAGCTGATTGCGTCGATCAATGTCCTCCACCAGCGAACCCGGCCGCAGCTGGCGCACATCGGTAATTGGTCGATCAAGTGTGTCGCTCTGATTGGCATAGATCTCATCCCAGTCGATGCTACGTTCCAGATGCTCTTCATCCATGTGCTCAAGTAGCAGCGGAGCCACGACGTAGCCGACGTTACTCGCGGCCACAGGCTTGCGCAGCACATGGGTCAACAGCACGGCGGTAAAAGTCTTCAAGCGCTTGATGCACTGGGCGTTCACAAGATAGGATCGCTGCCACGCTTGGACAATCACTTTGCATTCGCCCTCGTCCAAGTGCAGACGTACTGTGTCCATGCTCGACATTGGGCGCGGACAGAAAAGTGCGAACGGCCGGTAGCGTGTATGCAGCGGCGTAGCTAGTTCAGGGTCTTTTACCAGCTGTAGCTTCAGCACATGTATGTACCACGTATCCGCCTCTTTGGACCTAGGCACCCACGAAAGCGGTGTTTTGCGAGGATATAACGTGGATATGCTACCGCCGTCCGCATCCTTCTCTTCCTCCTCGTCGTCTTCGTTATCGTAGGACAGCTTTCCGCGACGACCTTCCGGCAGTAGGTGATCGTCGAGGGCACCAAGCTTGTGCAGCTCCTCGCAGGCACGTAGTGCCACCAGACGCTTTGCCAGCGACTTTGTACGCATCACATCGCCCTTGACCTCGCGCACCGCAGCCATTGTCGGCAGGATCAGCGTGTACACGTAGTCGTTGTTGGAGACTGCTTCCCACTTCCAGATTGGTTTGCCTTCGCTGTAATCGTCGGTTCGCAGCTGGCTGCAGTAGCGATGGATGATGGGAATGGCAGAGCTGAACGTGACGCGTGCACCTGTCGACGCGACCACATACGCGTGTTCCGAGTGGCCAGTGTCGTTGGCGCCATAGTCCTCCACATCGACGTCGCCGTTGTCGTCGACGCCGCTCTTTTGGCGTGCTCTCTGCATCCGCTGACACCAAGCGTTCATCTCCGCCTCGTGGACGCGGATCTGCTGTAGCAGTTTGGTCTCGGCCGCATTACCCGTCTCCTGCATAATGATATAGGCAGAGTCATTGCTGCGTGCGCGTCCTCGTGACTGGATGTACGCGCGCAGCGTGCTGAAGAAACCGAATCTGTCGTTTGGCGATACGTTAGCTGGCCGCAAGCTCGCACTCTGTCCTGTTTGCGTTGGCCACTTGCCTGATGACTACATTACACTTTGGAATGTCCAGGCCTTCCTCGCCCACATTGGTGGCGATAAGCAGGTTAGTGTGACCCTGGCGGAACTTGTCCACCACCTTGTTGCGCACAACATAGGACATCTGCTTGTCGCCCATGTCTGCGGATCCGCTGCCAACCATGGCTTCGGCACGGATAATGCCCTCCATGTGAGGAAGTCCGCGGATGACATCTAGCAGCATAAAGGCCGTCTTGCGCCGATCTACAAACACGATACCCTGAAAGTTGTCCAGCTGTCGTGCAAATCTGGTGAGCACTTCGATGAGCCGGAGCAGTTTGGGCGACATGTGGCGGAGGCTAAGCGTCGGCGGCTCAAAGGTGTGGCGGCGAATGATCTTGATGACGCGCTCGGTGGTGCCACGCGTTTCGGGGCATTTTATACCATTCAGATAGCGGTTTAGCGCAAACTCGTGCGGGAACCGTTGGTTGACGTCTCGTAGATATGCAAACCACACGTGATCAGAGCACCACGGGCCAAGGGTGGACAGGGCGTACTCGGCGTCCGAAAACAGCTTACGCAAATTATCACTGAAACCGAAGCGACGCAGCAGGCGATAGAGCGGCGTCGCGTCAAACGTGTCGGACGGATCGTAGTGCAGAATACACTGGCGTGGAGGTATGATGTACCGCCGTAGCGCGGCAATATTGCTGACGGTGAAGATGCGTGCGCCTAGCGCCTGTTCGAGCATGCTAAACGCAGTACAGCACGTGCATGAGCGGATGCAATGTACACTGCTGGTGTCACCCGATGGCACCATTGCCCGCGCGCATCCAGTGCCTACCCTGCGCTCACGGCGACGTTGCGCTTTGCGTCCAAAGGCGACGCAGTCATTGCAAAGATACGCGGCCGATTTTCGGGCTCGCTGGTCCAGTAGAACTCGCGCATCATCTCATTGTACGGGTGTCGCTTCTTGCTGTGGTGGCACTCGTCGATGATAATGAGGGCCAGCTCGTTGATGCTGAGAAAGCCGTGGCGGAGCGCATTTAGCAGAATCTGAACGGTCATCACCATGATATCCTTTGCAGCCACCTCCTCGCGCCAGACGCGCATGTCCCAAAGATCCTGCATCATGCCACCGCGGTACTCGGCGACCGTGTACGGACAGTGTCTACGGATTTCCACCGCCTGCTGCTCAACCAGGCTAAGGTGGTTGACGAGAAACGCAACAATCCGCCGCGCCGGCTTTTTCTGTGCACCGCCGCGCATGGCGCGCCGCGTAAGCTAGGGACATCTCGATAGCGACCGCCGACAGCGGCGTACCTGGTCAGATGCAGGTGTATCAGCCCCCTCAGCGGCGGCATCCGCAGCAGCTGCGCCATCACTGCCGTTTTTCTTCCGCTGTTCGTCCAGCACATGGCGAATGAGCAAGGCCGACACTAGCGTCTTACCAGCGCCCGTTTCCATCACAGCAATGGCATTTTCGCGTTTCGCATGTTCAAGCAATTCCAGCTGGTAGTCGCGTGGCGCGATCGCTGC
>KZ992666.1:0-22647 GCA_003614735.1 Thamnocephalis sphaerospora | reverse complement strand
TGTTCACTACAGTCTCCCGCTCTACCAACTGAGCTATTCTCGGATTAGCTCTAGGCATTCGAGAATGATATATTCATAACGGGAACTTTAGAGTGCGAAATCGCCAAGGCGAGCTTTTTTTACTATTTTCGCATCCGCAACATGGACATTTATGATCCGCTAGATAGATTGAGGTGACAAGAGCCTGATGGTATGCAAATAGCTAATAATATTTGGCGGAATGCTTGCTAATAACGAGAAATAAAGACATTTGCAATTCGCTGGTCTAAATGGGCGCGACACGCCAGCAGGCTTGCAAACACTCAATAGGGTATCGATGAAACGCTTGTTAGTAGCTAAAACAGCATGGCGATTGGAGATGACGCAGCTACTACGGTAATTCAGAATACTTGCTGTATTTGATGGTAAAACATGCGGTTACTGATAAATATCAATATATGCTTGTCAATATACTGTTTGGGATGAGTGGAATGCCACTTGCGCTATCACAATACGACGGCGGGCTGGAAATACCAATTGCTAGAACGGTTACAATACTGTGCAAATATGGATGCAGATGCCGCCAACCTGGCCATGCGCTGGTAGCAAACAGCTCAAGATTCGTCCTCGCGATGTCTCCACAAGTTACGCAGCGTACGGCCGCGACTTGCTGACGATGCCCCTTTGCGCTGATGGAAGAGATCAAGCTCCATGTAAAAGGTCTCGGTGCGCAGGCGGAATGCTTCGAGATCGTTAATGCTTTTGTGCATGGCTTTCTCCAGGTTGATCAGGCGCTTTTCCAAGAGTACATTAGCTTGCGTATGCTCACATTCGCTTTCGCTGCCCGATTCAGCGGTGGGCAAGCCAGCCTCCGGTAGCGCCAGGGTAGAGCTGGATCCAAGGACACTGGGAAACGATAGCCTTGCCTCATTGTTATATACAGTGATGCGTCGCTGTTGCGCATCAAAGTGCACGGATGGTGACCTAGGATTGGACGAGCCTGGGCTTGCAGGCGGTTCAAATGTAACTCTTCGACCAGGGCTAATGTCCATAGAAACAAGGCCTCCATCCATTACAGACACAGGACGCCAATTGGTGTCGACTTCGACAATGTCGCGCGGAAACTTTTGCAGAATGGCGTTGCGCAGTAGATACTTTTGCACCACGCCCCAGGGACGCATGCGACGCTGTCCAAAGAGAAACGCAAACGCAGCGAGCACCAAAGAAATGGCACCACCCATGGTACCGGCCAGGTCAAGCGCTGTAAAGTTGTCGCGCGCGTGCACTGTCTCCACAGTGTACTTGTCGGCGGCAGTATCGGCAGCCGGATTGAAAGGAACAATTTCTATGCTCAGCCACCGCGCGTTTACAGAAAGTATGCTGGATACGGTGTGCGCTGTGTAGACTGTTGTGCGCTTTTCTCCATCCTGTTCGACTTTCTTGTGAAGCCTAATCAGACAACTGGTGCGCCTTTCACACCTTGCTTGCGCAGTCGGGCTGATGCTACGCAAATCAATTGGCACTCCTTTTTCACGTGCCTTTGAAAAGATCGAAGGATCATCTATTACATAGATATCCAAGTAATGCGACTGAACAGTACTGGTGTTGTTGATACGAGGTATACTTGTCCATGATAGCTTTAGACTGTCAAGGTACATGCCATCTCTGGTATCTGTTAGCTCTGAGGCGGTAGTAGTCGAGGAAAAAGTCCAGTTCTCCGGTGTAAACATGTAAGCTGGGTGCTGAGTAGCTGAGCGTGCTATCGCGCGAGTTTCTTCTATCTCCTGGCCCCATGGTACCACATGAAACCTGGTATGAAAACTTTCATACTCTCTGACCACTTTCGGTTTCTCAAACCAGGTACTGTTAAACTCAACTTCAATTTCGTTGAGTTTGGCAGGCCATGTGGTGGTAAACAGTAGGCTCGGTAGCTGTATCTGCTCTGCAGAGTAGACCGATTGAAATACCTTGGACGGCTTGAGTAGCTTATTCAGCTGTAGCCCGAAGAACGCGGCCAGTCCACAGAACATGACCACGATGGCACTGATGCGTAGCCACTTTAAGCGCCGCGGCTCGCGCATAGTAGGAAAGGTGTTTTCAGATGCCATTGAGTGCAGGTAGGGTCAAATTTGGTGCAAGAAATAGAGCAGTGGTGCGGCCAAGTATTGAGCGGCAATGCGTTTGCTGCAGAATGAAAAGCAAAGAATGCCGAGGATAGTGTGCGGGAGGGCAGCGGTTGGAAAAATGCGCGAATGGTGGGGCATTTAAGTCACCAAAGCGAAGGTAGCGTAAAAATAGACCCAAGTGGTTGCTTGTGTACTAGGTGTGCTACAGTGCCACAGTACAGACAAAGAGCTTGCGCAAAAAGTCAGATACAGGCATGACATTCTGCGCTACTGTGACAGCGGCAACGGCAGGAAGGCCCTAACGGCAAAGGCGTGCCACACGGGCGGTTAATATAGCGAGAGAAGGTGCTGCACAGCTGGGAATAGCTGATCCAAGTAAGGTCAGACTGCACTGCTGACTGCAATGCTTTTCGCAGCTGGTATTTTTAGTGCGTAAACGGCGAAGATGAGCGAAGGAAAGGCAAAATTGCCAATGTACGCTCAAGCGGCCATCTGACCTCGGCTTTTGTCATTGAACATGATGTCGAGTTTAGTACTATGTGGTTACGCCAAAGATAGCGTGTAACAAGCGCATTACACGTGCAGAGATACTTGTGAGCCCATCCTGCTACGCGAATGTCGCTGGCGTGAGGAAAGGCCTGCCGTATTGAAAAGAGTGCAGAAAATAGCAATGTCCAAGTTTATATTTGGAAACACAAGGATTAAAGCTGACCGCCTCGTTGACAAGGTGGACGAGCTACGGCGCAAATGAAGATGATTTATTGTGCAAAGGTAAATTTAATAGGGTAGATTATGAGCACTAGACTGCATGTGCGCCAGTATGCGTCGGGCGTGTCCGTCGACCAGCGTCGTCCTGCTCGTCCTCTGAGTCTCCCAGCGCAAAGTCGCCGTCGCCGCGATCCGACTCCATAGAATAGCCGCGCACATCTGCAAACTCAATCGTTGCCTCGCGTGCACTGCGGTTTCTCCGATCTCTGCCACAATGAACGCGCGCGTCAAACGTATTAGCATCAAGGACGTGCACATTTGCAGGCAACAAGCTTACTTTCGAATCGCCATCAGCAGCCGAATCAGCTGAATGCCGTTACGGCCAAGGCAAATGGCCGCCATCAGCGCGGCCAGCCGGTGCCTTCCTACCGTGCACTCGCTCCAAACTGCAATCGCCACCAGAATAGTCATAATCACGCCGAGCGTCAAATCCACCACGTCCATCACAGAGACAAAGAAGCGCTAACAAGCAGTGCATGATGTCAGCGAGCTAAATCAACTGCTGTCATCATGCACACTTACCCGTCCAAGTGCCAGCAGACGAACCAGCGACTCGACCGGCACTGCAAACACCGAGATGGTCACCAGCGTGGAGAAGAGGGTAGAGCCGCTACAGGGTATCGGATTGCGCAGGGTCAGTCAAGCGCCATGGTAGCCGTGTGCGCACAGGCAAATATCGGATGCCTACCAGCTTTCCACAAACGACTGGACGTGGACGGGGGCGATGGCGACGAGCCGTTAGCATGACGTTGCGCGCACTGTCACTTGCAGCGTAAGGACATGCTCGCCGTCCAGCTTACCATAATCCAGGCCAATGCCGCCACAGCTAGGCCAATGCCGTACACCCAGACGTAGAAGCGAGCATGGCGCACGCGATTTGCCCAGCTCTGGTCGCCGTAGCTGTGCGGATGCAGGCGGTTGCAGTGGAACGCATCATGGCATGGTGAGCATCGTCTCGGCACGCCCGGTTGCCGTCAGCGCAAGTCCACCTACTTGCTGTCCTCCAAAAAGTCAAAGCGGATTCCGCCAAACATGTTGTGCTGCGCGCGTGCGCGAGAGAGCAGTGTAGCGTGGATGAAGGCCACCAAAAGGACGGACAAGTAATTGAGTGGTAAAGGGGGGCTAGTGCGTGACCATGGCAATAAGCACACACAGTGTCTACGCACACACCCAGTCCACACAACACCAGTTTATTCATGCCAGTCCAGCCGATGTTTGCGTGGGGTAGACTCACCCACGTGTGTAGAGACTCACTGCGCATACACACACACACTCACGCACACGCACACGCGCACGTACACACACACAGGCGCATACGCGCACGCAAGCACGTCCGCAAGCGCAGCATGCCACCGTGCTCACCTCACATCCACGCACCATCCAGTATCCCGTCCGTCCGTTCACTCCAGTGTCCGCAGCAGCATTTATTTCCAGATACGTCCCATGGCGGCCAAGAAGTGCACGGCGACTCCGTACCAGAAGCGCATCCCGCTTCCACATACGCAACCTGGCCAGATTCCGAAAGAGCATCATGGCGCCAGCGGACGACCGGGGAGGAGAATGGAGAGCAGATGCGCAGCGTACTGGTCGGCGTTCCAAAAGTGAGGCCAAATGAACGGCTTGTCAGCGGTGGCAGAAGCAGCAGAGTGCAAGACGAACAGATGCTGTAGAGTGCCGTCCTACGGGTGCACCGATTACATTCTATTCCGAGAAGAGCGTCAGTTTGACAAGGTCAGCTCATGTGTGCCACAGCAGGAGCTTACCGCTGAGGCGGCACATCATCAAAGGAGGCCGGTTCAGCAATCGGACTGCGCTCGCGGCGCTCCTGAGAGCCGTGCGGCCGGCTTTGCATGGGTGGCGGCGGCGGCGAACCACGTCGCGGGCTGCGTCGCGGGCTACGCGTGCGGTCACGGCGGTCGTTGCGTTCGCGCGATCCAGAGCGGCGACGACTGTAGGGCGACCGATGACGACGACGCTCACGACTGCGGTCCCGCTGACCATAACGTCCCATGCTACGGTCGTGGCGATCGGCGCGATCGCCGCGGCGGTCATCGCGGCGGTCATCACGACGGTCATCGCGGCGGTCATCGCGGCGGTCGTCATAGCGGTCCTCGTGACGACCGCGGCTGTACGGGGCGCGTTCTTCGCGATAGCCACCGTCGCCGTACATGGGCGGTGGGGGTGGGCCGTTACCGCTGTATGGTATCGGGCGTTGCGTCAACGCGGGTCGATGCACGAATCGATTAGCGTACAGTAGTCACTGGCGTGCATGGCCTGTATCACACACGCACCGGCACTGACGCGCAAGATGGCCAGGATGGCCGCACTTGAAACAAAGACCAGAGCGCACTTCCAGGCCACGACTGTGCACACGCACGTGCAAGTGCAGATGGAGGGTCAGACTGTGCTGACGTCCAAATGGCCTCCTGTAAACTTACTGCATCGCCTCTGGGCAATCCCTCGCCCTGGTGTCGTGCAAATACGCGCACTTGTAGTGAGCACTACGCGTCCTATCCCGAAAGCACGCAGGGCAACGCGTAAAGCTTACCAGTGACCATAGCCGTTGCAAATGCTATCCACGCCGAAGAGTCAACCCATTCGTTGATCCTGGTGAGCATATTGTCCAAGCCGTCGATGGGTGCGCACACACAGTACTCACATGCAAGTATCGCCAGTAACGCCACCAGAGCGTCTGTGTGTACACAGATGGTCATATCCACCGGTCAGCTGCTGTTCGTTGCTTATGCCAGCTGCATCTCCAGCTCCGCGTTGCTGGCGCTACCTACCGCGACCATTCGACGACAATACGGAGACCATCCACCATTACGCCGTGCAGGCGCTCCTGGGCGTCCGTGGCATCGCGTGCATCCTGTCCGCGCACATATCCGTCAGCCTTGAATGTTCCAAGACAGCGTAGTTGCCAACGCGCAGGCTACCTCAAAATCTACAAAGCCAAAGCCGCCATTTTTTATCTCCACGCCGCGCAGCGGGCCGTACTTGCCAAACTGCAGGAAAATGTCAGCGGCGCGTCGGACGCACAATGGCAGTGGCGCGTCCGGCACATACCATCTCCTCGATCTCGCGCCGCTCGACGCGGTTCGACAGATTGCCGATATACACTACACGTCAACATATCGGGCGCCATTGAAGCCGTTAGTCGGACCCGTTAGTCCTGTAGGCGCTAGCGCTGGCTCATCCGCTGGTCTGCAGCACATACGTTTGTGGGTGGACATTTCGAACGAAGGGGCGGGTGCGGTGTTGTGGATGAGGGGTCGCTGACTCGCCAAAGGCCGTCGTTGACGCCATAGCACAACAAAGCGCGTCCTTGAAGCACAATAACTAGTCAGTTCATCGTCAGGCGGTCGACGTTGCCACCGAGACCACATGCCATGTCACCGTAGCCCGCTTCTTCAATCGCTCATTACGTCTTCCGGTACAGCCACCGTCGTCTTCAACGCCACTGCGCACTGCGCGCTCAGCTACAGCCTTTTGTGTGTTCATCTGTCTTTTAGTCGTCTGCAGGACAGTTACTGCGCAGCATGCTAAGCAAGCGGCGCTTGCGGCTTCTTGGTGCCGTCTGGTTGCCACTGTCATTGCTGGCCTGGCTGCGCGGCTACCAGCTCTTCCAGGATGCTGTCAGCGTCTTCAGGCCGGCACACGCCACGGCGGGCAGTATGTCGCAGCAGCATGATAGGACGGCGCGCTGGGCAGAGGACGCCGTTGTCATGGATGATAAGCCAGACAATATCTTTCACATAGTCCAGGTAGGACCGCAGACTGGCGGCGGAGAGCACCAGACTGGCGGCTGACCTTCTGCGCCACAGGTCACAGACTTGCACGTGAGCCGCTACCACACCGTGGGGGGTATTGCACACTTAATGCATTTCTTGCGGACTACGCTGCCGTTGATTTCGCCATCGATGGTGGTGGCCACCGGCGATCTGACCGATGCTAAAAGCGAGGTTGAAAAGGCAGGCGTGCAGTTCGAGGACGAATGGCAAACGTATCATCGCCTGCTCAAGGTACGCTGCGGTCTCTGCAAAGCGTCGTCCTGCATTCTCCAATTCATGCTGTCGACACATTCTACAGGAATCTGGCGCACTGGATAAGGCGGGCGGGCAGTTTTGGCATGACCTGCGCGGTAATCATGACTGTTTTAGTGTACCTGACTGGTCGCATAGGCGTAACTTTTACCGCAAGTACGGGGCATCGCCCAACAGGACGGGGTGGGCGTTTGACATGCAACAGTCGTATGGTCGCTACACATTTGTCGCGGCGGACGGCTGTCCACAGCCTGGCCCCGGTCGGCTCTACAACTTTTTCGGGTATCTGGACACGGCCGACATGGACACGTTTGCAGCCAGGATTGACAGTGCACGCACTGCCAACCACACCATCATGCTAAATCACTATCCAGTGACGACCATGGTGTTTGGCGCAACATCCGATGGCCGTCGCTTTGAGGATCTTTCGCGTGACATCAGCGTGTATCTCTGTGGACATCTACATCGGCTGGCAGGTGGACTTGGCGACATGCTACAGGGCTATAAGCCGACCGGGTTCATGGAGCTGGAATTGCCGGACCTAAAGTTGACGGCAAGCTATCGTGTGCTAGCGGTGGACCACGACCTGATTAGCATTGCCGACCGGCTGCTCGAGCTGCCAGAGATTCCGTATCCGATTACATCTGTGGAGCTGCCGGAAAAGCTGCCGTCATCGCCGGTGGTGCTGATCACTAATCCCAAAGATGCACGCTATGCGCTGCCACAGCACGAACCATTGGCGCGTATTCGCCGCAGCACACATATTCGCGCACTGGTGTTTGCGGATGCAGATGTGCGTGAGGTGCAAGTGTGGCTGGACGGCGAGCGCAAGGACGACATGCGCTATTCGGGCACTGGCACACGCGACGGTTCTCCTGGATCGTTTATTCCGCTTTGGACTGCCGCGTGGAATGCGGCAGACTTTGACGATGGCCGCGCACACCAGCTGCGCGTGGTTGTGGTAGATGCTCAGGGACGCACCGGCGAAGACTCGACCACGTTCCGTGTGGATGGTGAACGTGAGACACTCCATGCGGGAGTAAGCGGCTTCATTATCCAGTCGGACCTCGAGCACTTTGTAAGTTTGCTTCAGCGTGTTTTTGATGCTGCGCGCTAACACATGTCGCGATGCCGCATTATGCCACAGTTCAAGTGGTGGTTCCTCATCGTGTACGCGACTGCGTGCTTGGCATTATTGCCGCCAAAAGTGCACCTGGCTTATCTTGCCTACGCTGATCGCGCGCGCGACTGGCGCGCCAACTCGCTAGTACGCCTCCAGCACGCGAAGCGAGCGTTCTCCGAAAGCCGCGGGGCTTCTGCTCGGGCACTAGCGTTCTTGCGGATGGAGCGGCTGGCCTGGTTCCACCGGCTTTACGTAGTGGCGGACCGCGACCTTCTTTGGATCGCACTTTACTCGCACTTTTTGTGGGTCGTCTGCCTTCCGCTCTATCCAGGACACTTTTTCTTTGACGCCAATATTGGCATTTCCTGGGTGTATCTGTACGGCGTGTGGGCCGACAACAGCTGGATTCCGGTGCTGGACACCTGGGCAGTTCCTGCTCTTTGTCTGGGCATGTTGGAATTCTGGGTTTTGACGTATATATTCGTCGCCGTCGCGGATGCAGACATGAAGGCGATGGCTACCGGGGCAAGGCTGCAGCATCGGCCATTTTCGCGAAACGTGGTGGTTCGCGCCTGCATCATATGGTGCCTGTTTGTGCAATCCTGGTGGCATTGGAACTCGTGGCGCATTGGCCGCTGGGCAACCGTGCTGGGCGGTTTCTGCACCGTCTGGTGGGTGTTGTTGCAAGCATACTTTGTATGGCACTACGGCTTTGCCGTGGAGGTGCCAACACAGGAGACGTACCCGCAGCAGCGCCAGCCGTTGCTACAGGGCTCGGAGAACGGTGAACAGGACCGCTCATCTGACGAGAGTGCGTCCAACGACCATAGCGACTAGACGCTTGTATGCATGCATCCCCACCAGTCCTTGGCCTAGTTGCAAACACAAGATCGCGTGGCATTATGACACCGGTGCAAAATATTGTAGATGAATATTCGTCAGCGCTATCATTCAATAATGAATAGGATGGTTGCTCTTTAGGAGCACAGACAGACGGATGTACGGGACTTTGCAATCCAAATCAGGTGAAAGTACGTGTCAGGAAAGGCGAGTGGCAGGAGGATAATTGCTGCATAAGCGGCTTAGCACCACGGGCCAAAGGTGATATCAAAGGCACGTAGGTGCATTAAGATGTTCAGGTAGGGCGCACGCGACAGAGCGCAATTGGTGTCCTCGCAGTGGGCATCATTGCAGTCAGCCATGGTCGGCTTAAAGCCTGCCAGGTCGCGCACGCGCTGGGCCACCCAGCCGAGCCAGCCGGTGCTGGATTCTGTAGCGCTGCTCAGCCACCAGCCAGAGAGGAACTTTTCACCAGCAGAATGCTTGAACTCGTACAGGTTAAACATGTTGGTGAGCGGCAGGTGTGGCACGGGATCGTTATTGTAGGTGACACGCGTGAGACCCTTGAAGCGAGCAAAGGAGACGGTGTCTGCAAACTTTGAGTTGCCGATGCGTGGCGAGCCATACGTCATTACACGAATGCGCGAGGTCGGCGTGGACGTGCGGGCGCCGAAATTGAGCGCGACGAGCTGTGCAACTGCACCGCCGAGACTGTGCCCGGTAAAGTCGATACTGTACTTGGGGTACCTGTTGACCAGTGCAAGCAGCCGCTCACGGATGGCGTCGCTTATATGCAGCGCGGCGACAAGAAAGCCGGCATGGACCATGGCACCGTTTGGCGCGCCTGGAAAGTCGTTGTAGTCGAGCGGGACCCAGGATAGATCAACCATTATGTTGGTTGGGGTGAGTGTACCGCGCATGCCGATGATTATGGAGCTCAGTCGATGGTTGACGGCAACATAGTACTTGACGTCGGTGCTTTCGTCCTTGCTCAGTATAACGACCTCGGTACCCTCGGTGCCATCCTTGCAGTGGCCAAGGCAAGTCCAGCTGCGGATCATGTTGTCCAGGATACAGTAGCCAACGCCGGCAAACTTGGCATACGTGCGTGCAACATCATTGGATATTCGGTTCACCGGATAATACGGCACATTGGAGTCCTTGCTGCACTGTGAGGTTTTGTTGGTTTTGATGCTGAATGGCAGGAGAGTCATCAGCTTGGCCCAGTCGGCGATGAGCGAGACCATTTCGGCAGTGCTTGGCAGATCCTTCACCAGTTCCTTTACGGGCACGGTCTTGGCCGAGCCTGTGTTGCCGTTGATGATTACATCGCCTGGCTTGTCTGCATGCACTAATCCTGCAGTCAAGGACATTAGGAACATGACCACCAGGAGCATTTTCCGGAGCACGAATGGTTTGACACGTGCAAACATGGTGGCGCTGAGTGATAACGTTAATACAAGTGCGTGAGAATGGGGTGACAGGAAGATGAGAACACGGTAGGGCGAAGAGACGTAAGCAGGAGGATGAACAAGCGACAGGACCAAAGCGCAGGGTTGTCGTATCGTGAATAAATAACGTGAACTTTGGCCAACAGACTTGCTGATGATGGCGGTGTTGGGTGTGCGGCAGGTCACGAGCTACTGCAGGAGAGGAAAGCACGCCGGATGAATTACAATGATTTCGGGTGGCAAACAGGTTGGCGCAACAGGTACAGTAACCCTGACGGAGCCGAAGCGGAAAGGTGCGATGTGGACTCGCTAGGAGACGGAGGTGAAGAGCGGATGTAGATTCGGCAGCAGACCAAAGGCTATCGCCCGTTTTATAGCATCGTCGGTCCGTCTCGCGCAAGAAGAGGCACGGAGGTCAACGCTGGCACAGTCTACGACGCATTACGTCTGGCATGACTGGCAGCCTCCAACTTAACATCTGCGTATAGTAATATTACACGTGCAGGCGTATCGCTATGTGGGGCTTGAGGTCAGGTGGTCTAAAACAGGCCGTGCAACGGAATGGCATTTCTCGTTCCACGAGCTGCAAACGGCAGCGGGGAAAAGGAAAGTACACAAGGCAGGGTAAAAGCCGGCGAAGATGCTTGCGTCTCATGTGCCACATATAGCACCATTTGCTAGTTCATTGATGGTGCGCCGATACGAAGTTGGCGTGTGCGTAGCCGACCGCGATGGACACGAATGTCGGCACTGTCACCCTGCGCTTTTTAGCTGGCGCCTTAAATCACATGCAGCTGGCTGTGACCCTGCGCATGCGCTAGAAATGGCACCTGCTACTGCCTCGTTCCCCACGCGTCGTGTAACGGTGATGCTATGTGAACAATCCGTTACACTAGCCAACCTCCGCAGTGCGGGCCAAGCTTTGTCGTGCACGCACATGCGACCGCTGCTGCTCCGCTCTCACCTTCGCGAACATGTAACGGCATGTGGGATTGATGGGGCTGTGGCCGAGCCGGTGAGGGGTTGCCAAGAAGCATGACACAGAGCATGCTGTTGCCTAGATGGCAAACGATACATCATGCAGCAAGGCCTTGAGCAGCGGCAGATATTTGTGCCAACCAGTGGTTACAGCTACCAATAGAGCACGCGTACTGGTGATGCAGCATGCCAAAAGAGAATGGCATTTGTCATTGTCAGCAGCTTCAGGTGCGCCTAGCCTACATCTTGCTGCGCAAACGATGGAGTGCGTACACGGGGCGCGTACAAATGGAATGTGTGTCCAAAACATTGCAAAGTGATCTCAGTGTGCTTTGAGCAAGCAGTGGTAGTACGCGTTGCCACTGTCACGACACTGCATCCAAAGTGAACAGAGGTGTAGCACTAACAGCTACCCTTGCTGGTGCTGATGCCGTGTGGTGGCGCCATTTTCTTTACAGTGTGTTTGTCATACAGCGAGTCATCACCGTTCGCTTACCAGCACGCAAGGCCACAGCATAACCCGGGCCCAAAGAAAAGGCATATACTGATAGCCGGATGATCTATTGTGCCTTACTCTGCCACCATTCTATGCAGGCTATCTTGTTCAACAATGCAGATTAGCTGATGGCCCGATGCAGACTGTGTCTCTGACGCACAAAGAAAGTAAGCCTTGTGTGCACGCTGGCATGATGAGTTGAGGGCTGTTTCGCCGATGGCACGCAATACTCAAATAGCTTTCCGACCATGGTAATAGCACGGACATATAGTCTGTCGGTCGCGTTATTCATTCATGATAATGCTGTACTCTAGCAGCACAGGTGACAGGTGCACAGAGCTTGGAAACTCAAGCCCGGTTTGGAGGAGTACGGACGGCTGATGGCGTGCGCGGATAATCATTCGACAAACAGCTCAGCACCATGGGCCAAAGGTGATGTCAAAGACACGCAAGTGCATCAAAAGATTTAGGAAGGGCGCGCGCGACATGGAGCAGTTGACATCCTCGCAGTAGGCGTCGTTGCACTCGGTAGTACGCGGCTTGAAGCCAGCCAGGTCGCGAATACGCTCGGCACTTACGCCAAGCCAGCCAGTTTTGGCCTCATCAGGGCTGCTCAGCCACCATCCGGCAAGATACTTTTCACCGGCAGCATGCTGGAAGCGGAAACCAAACAGGTTCTGCGTCGGCAGATGTGGCACCGGATCGTTATTGAAGGTGACGCGCGAGTAGGCCGCAAAACGAGCAAGTGAAATGGTCTCGGCAAAGCGCGGGTTGCCAACACGCGGGGTGCTGAACGTTATCACGCGCACGCGTGAGGTTGGCACGGGCGTGTGGGCAGCGAAATTAAGAGCAACAAGCTGCGTGACTGCACCACCAAGACTATGTCCAGTAAAGTCAACGCTGTAGCTGGGATACTTGTTGGCCTGCTCGAGCAGCAGCTTGCGAATGGCACTGCCAATACGCAGAGCCGAGACAAGGAAGCCAGAGTGGGCCATGGTGCCCGATGGTGCGCCGGGGAAATCGGTGTAGAGAAGCGGCACCCAAGCAAGGTCGACGACGCCGTTCACCAGATTAAGCGTGCCACGGATGCTGACAATGATAGACCTTAGGCGGTGGTTTACAGCAACATAGTACTTGATGTCCGTAAGCTTGTCGGTGTCCAACAGAACAAGCTCGGTGCCTTCGGTGCCGTCCTTGCAGTGGCCGAGACAGGTCCAGTTCTTCAACATCTTGTCAATAAGGCAGTAACTGGCACCGGCAAATTTGGCATATGTGCGCGCGACACTGTCGGACACACGCGTTACCGAGGGAAGCTTGTTGTAGGCGGGCTCGGCCGGACATGTCGATGTCTTGTTGGATGGAATGTCGAACGGCAGGAATGTGATTGCCTTGGCCAGATTCGTGATAAGCGTAAGCATCTCGGGCTTGTTGAACTGATCCTCGATCAGACCACCGACAGGGACGACGGTAGCGTCGCCTGTGTTGC
This sequence comes from Thamnocephalis sphaerospora, assembly GCA_003614735.1. NCBI lineage: Eukaryota > Fungi > Zoopagomycota > Zoopagomycetes > Zoopagales > Sigmoideomycetaceae > Thamnocephalis > Thamnocephalis sphaerospora. The sequence goes on along the minus strand of KZ992666.1, from coordinate 9,357 downwards.
CGTTGACAATCACATCACCTGAGCTGGTTGCATGCACAGGTCCCGCAGCTAGCGAGGTCAGAAGCATGATCGCCAGGATCATCTTCTGAAGTATGGTTGATCTGGCACGCATAAGCATCGTGCAGAGAGTACGTTGACACACTGAGCAAAAATAGGTGGATTGACAAGGCTGAGAAACCGGTTGTGTCGGTATAAATAACGCGAGCTCGCGATAGAAGATTCGTAAATGGTGACAGGCGTGGAAAAGACGCAGCTAGCAGCAGCACAGGAGGATACGTTAAACGGCTCACAAGACGTTAGAGCGTTAATAGCAGGTTGACGTGAATGGCTGGTGGTGGGTTGGAGTCGAAATATTGTTATGGAGTTGGCGCTGAAGGCGGATGTCGAAACAGCAGTGAACCAAAGTTCGCCGTTCATTATATAGCGTCGCCGGCGCGTCCCATGCAAAAATTAGATACCGGAGTAACCCGCGCTGCGCAACACCAAGCATGCTCACTGGCTACTGATCATGCACCGCGATGCGCCGAGATCAGCACGTGTGGAGCGCATCGTCATGCGGGGCTAGCGGTCAGCTGGCTAGCGGTGCACCGTACCACGCTGTGGTACTCTGTTTTGCTGGTATCAAAGTAAGGTGAGAGCAAGGATGCACGCAACAAGGGCGTACACATAACAAGTGTGAGCCGAGGAAGACACAATGTCGCCATGTGTTTACGCGGTTTTGTGAAGCTGGCCGCTAGCCCAGCGGCATGGCACATGGTTGCGAGCAATCGCGTATATGACGCGTAATACGGCGCGTAAGAGCTTACCGCCAGCACAAACACGCGTTTTGGCGCCCGTACTTTGGCCAACTAGGCTAGGCATGCTTAACGGCAATAGTTTGCCGTAGCCAGATTCTTTGGGTATTGTACAACGCCAGTGCTATGTGGGTACGTCTGTCGAGCTCGCTATCTTGCGTGGCGCAGCACAAAGCTTTGTCGCGCAGACACATGCGTCAGCTACTGTGTCGCCGCCACCTTCAATGTAATGTAGCCGCATGTGGAGACAGTGGGACAGAGGACAGCCAAAATAGCGGAACCAAAAAGCATGGTACCGAGTGCGTCACTATAAGCTAGAGAGCGACGCACTATGCAGCAAGGCCTTGAGTGTGCAACGCCGTTTGCATCAAGCGGATTGCATGCCCCATTGGACTGCGAACGGCCGGTGCTGCCGCCAGTAGGGCAGACAGGACGGATCTGCGCGCCCTGAGGTCAGTCTGGTGACATTTTGCAGCATGCAGAAAGAGTGCAGGGCTTTTTGTGGTGAGTAGCAGACCGGCGGCGTCATCGTCGTTGTCCGTGAACTGTCTGTTCGCGCCACCACTGGCGTTCATGCATGTAGGCATGCACGTCGCATGCATTTACCTTTGCAAGGCCGCGTGTATAGAGCCAGGCTGGGCTGGGCTGGACTGCCTCCTGAATATGTGCCTCCTTTTCCTCTCATAGGCCGGCGTTGGTACGTCCTTTGACGATTGCAGCGCTTTGTTTGCCGGTCAGGTGGTGCCCGCAACCCTTTCCGCCTTGTTCCGACTACTCGGCCGCGACTGCTTCCACCGATACCGCTCATTCGAACACCTCGGCGTTCCCCGCACCGGCTACTCCGCTGCCGACGAGAGCGAGTGCCTCGGTCATCTCACCGCCCCAACGATAGTGGTGCATTATTAGCTAACGGCCTTTGCTGCATTCTCTGTCGGTGGTACGTTGCCTCATTGCCGCCTGCTTGTCTGCCCTCGGCCGCCGGCTGCCACTGTTTGCCATGAAACGTATCTTTCAGATGTACCTGGATGGCGACAAAATCTATGCCTGCGCAAAGTGCCATGCGCATCTTGCGCTTCACGATGATATCATCTCCAAGGTAGACCACTGCCGCAGTAGCAACAGTGGCGGAGGCGGCTCTTGCTAATGCTGGTGCTTGCGTATGCCCGTTCCGCTACTGCAGGCGTTCCAAGGACGGCACGGCCGCGCCATCCTCTTTGACTCGGTGTATGTTTCACACGCGGGCCTTGCCACTGCTTGCATACTGACAAGGCTTGCACTGTAGCTACAACGTAACCCCTGGGCAGAAGGAGGAGCGGGTGCTTATGACCGGGCGACACACAGTGGCGGATGTTCGGTGCACCGTCTGCCAGACCACCGTTGGATGGTACTATGTAGGTGCCTCGCCGTGATACAGTGTAAAGTTGGTAGCGTCTGACTCTATTCGACAGTATCGCGCGGCTGAGACGGCACAGCGTTACAAAGAGGGCAAATACGCCATTGAACGTGCACGCATCTCCAAGGATCATCAATGGAGCTGAGCATGCAGCGTGTGCGGCCATTGTTGCATGCTGGCGCCCATTGAGCTGAGTTTGATGTTGTACTCTTACGTAGTCGCCGTTGCCACCATATACACGGGTCTTTGTCTTGCCTTCATCCATACTCATAAAGCGATTCAGACTACCAGCAAAGTAGACCGCTTTGCCGGTCAGGCTGTCTCATCTCCTCTACACTCTGCCAACCATTGAGGTTTTTGTTGACTCTGCGACCGGTGGCTTGTTGTCTGCTGGGTATTACGCTTGCGAGACCGCCAGCAGTGTGCACCATGGAAGCGGACGGGCTCGATTTGTACGTCGACCTAGACGTGACGCTGCTGGAAGAGCGTGAGGCACGCACAGTAGAACGCGAGCAGTCCTTTGTTGGCCAGCAACGCGACCTGGTCATGCGCCGAACGGCTGCGTTGTCCTTGCCCAAGAGTATTGCGGTCGCAGATACTATAGTTGCTTCTGAACCATGTCTGCCAAAGCGAAAGCTGTTACTGGACGGGACAGTGCACAATTCGAGTGCTTTTCCAGCCATCAAAAGACGTGCCATCCTAGAACCCGCTGTAGCAGCGAATGGCTCTCAGCCAAAATGTACGGATGATCGCTGTGTTGCAGACGGTTTTTCGTCAAGCATACCCGCTATACACGCTGCTCCTGGAACTTGCAAAGATCAAGTAGATGGTCAACGCAGCAACAGCGGCGTGGTATGCTTATTGCCACCAGCTGCAGTACAGATACATCATTTGGCAAGTGCAGTATCTGCCCCGGTGCAGACGGGGTTCAATGTAGCAAAGCCAATTACTCGGATGGTTCCCAAGGTCATTTCTTCTACGCTGATTACGTCCGGTGCATCGACTGTCGGGGAACCAAGCCCACCTGCGACACAGCCTACGGCCATCAGGACAGATGCAACGATCGAGTCGAACGTAGCCGTGTCGCTCAGGTCTAGGCTACGCGAGCCAGCTAGGCAGAGTGTATCGACAGCAGTGGAGCCAATTACACCTGCAATAACAAAGCCGAATACGCCTGTAGCTCCCGGGCCAAGTTCGCCAATAACACCTGAGCCAACATCCTCTGTGCTGGCCAAGTTGGGTGCATCGATCGTGGCCAAGTCCGACGCATTGATTGCCGCAGAATCAAGCGCAGCTACATCGTCCGGATCACCATCGTCTGCGTTGATCGCACAAAGCGAGCCGACAATGGCAACGGCGCCAGCCCCACCAAATGTGGCCCGACCAAGCGCACTGGTGCGACATGGACCCTTTTTCGCCGAATCAAGCGCATTTACAGTGGCCAAGTCGGATGTAAAAGCGCCGACGGTAGCAGGGTCCTCAGCATGCTCTGCCCGTACGATGAAGCATGGTTCAGTGGCGCTTTCTACTCGTATTGCGACGCAAGCAAAACTATCTGCCACGGTGGACACACTCATGTTCCAAACTCCACCAATGGAAGGTACCGGGCCAATGCTACCCATCGCATCGGCGGAGCGATTAGCCGTGCCGCAGTCAACAGCCACACCCACCACAGTAGTCGTCAACCAGTCGACGCTAACTTCACAGGAAGACACTATTGCAGCCAATGTGGTGCTCGACTCGGCTCACTCTTGCGCCAACGCAGCTTTTTTGCAGCAACCTTCACTCGGCCAACCCGCTAGATTTAGAAGCGATGGTGAAACACGCCGACTGAATACAATACTGGATGCACTGCTTGCTTGGCATATGCGGGACATTGTCAAATGTACAAAGTCAACGGCGCATGCGGCCGAAGCTATCTGGACACCATACTTTGGCAAAAGAGTGGCGAGAAGCGTCTCAGCTGTGCTGGGCAAAGGCTTTTGGATAGACCCCGAGACGAAAGCCGTGGTAGGTCTGCGAGCCAGCGACGACACACAACGACGACATTCTATCCATTAATGGCTTTACATAGGTGCAGGACATAAGGGCGGAGGAACGGCAGCGAATAACGCAGGTGTGTATTAGTCAAGACTGCCACTCTGCTCCTGTATGCTAATGGCGGCATACCTGCAGGAAATTACTCGCTTGCTTGCCAATTCAGCGTTTGTCTACGAGCGGTGCCATGCTCTCACTTGTATGGAAGGAAAACTGGGCTCATATCGTAGCCAGTTGAATGATGCATCCGAAAGAGCAAAACACTCTGCACACAGGACACACCGATTGCTAGATGGCCAAAGCTTTTACAACAAAACTGCCTTGCTGTATAGGGGCCAATCATCGCCTACCTGGGACTTGCACACACCGTCCTTGCCGATGCATGCGTCAAAGCAGATATCTAGCAGCTTGGACACTAAGGGCGCTTGGAATGATGATGGGACAAGTACTGGCGAGCAACAGAAAAGTCTTGGTTGGGGCATGACTCGCTCAACAGGACAGACCAGAGAATTGCCACTGGATCAACCATCCACACCGAGAGAACACGCAGGGGTGGCACAATCAGAATCTGCTAGCGATGTTAGTGCTGCTAGCCGACCAAATACCAAGACTACCACATCAATAGCCAAGGGTACATCTGCTATGGCCACTACCGAACCGTGCTTTGCGTCCACAGATAACGCTACACTTCCAAGCACCGTGCATACACCGGATATGATGCGGCCTACAGCGCAAGAAGTCGCCATGGAGTGTGAGCAGATAATCACGACGCGCACAGAGCCTACAATACCGGGCAAATACTCCACTCTTACGGCTCGTCAAGAAGCGCCTACCCTGACACATACGGAGCTGCTCTTGCAACCATCGCCTGCCAAAGAGCAGACATTGTCGGTGGCCCAACTGGCCAACGTGCCGTTCCTTGATGCATATTTGTCCAGGCTAGAGTACAACCATTTGACCTATCTTTTGGACAAAATCCCGACCGAGAAGCGCAGAATTTTCCTTGCAAAGTTTTTGTAGCGTCTGCAATAGCCACGGCACTACTACTCTTTCATCCTAATGCCATTTCACACTTTCTGCCACCGCGTATGTCTGCACTGTTTATGATTAAATGCTGCTCTTGCACGTATCTGTTACGCGCTACACGTCCGGCTGGTATTTGCCCAGCTGAGTGAGCTTGAGAAAATTGAACTCTTGCATATCCGGTGCCTTGACGATCACGTCCATGTTGTCCACGCCGACCAGCTCACCAATCTTGCCGCGGTGCTCTCCGACCAGAAGTTTGACTAGATCTCTCTTTTCCGGAACAATTGGCTTCATATGCTCGCGTGGCACGCCCTGCACTAGCTCGCGCGAGACTGACATGCGCAGCGTGCAGGTACCGTCGGACTGCACGCGCGTGATTACAGCGTCTGCATCATCATAGTCGCCGTTGCTCCATTTGGTGCCGGTAATACGGTGCGGAGTGATGCGCACGCACACATCCTCGAGAGGCCAGTTGGTTTTGTGGATGTCGATTGCTACGGTGCGCCTACGTGTTAATACATGTGCAGCAATCTTTCTACGCATATTTCTACTTGCCAGGCTTGTTTTGAGAGCCACTGGCATAGTCGCCGCCCGAAGCCAGCGCCGCTTGCTGCGCACTGGGGGTGTGCGGTCCGGGTGTAGATGGGAAGCGTGGCGTTGGCGCACTTGAGCCCGGCGTGGCAGGAATAGGTCCCGGCGTGGCGGGTCCTGGCGTGCTCGGAAAAGCGGCAGAGCTGCCAGAGCTACTTTGGCCAACGTTACCCCAGCCGTCGGAGCGCCGCGGCGTAGCACCACCAGTATTCCAGTTGTCGCTGCTACTGGACCAAGCGGGCGTCCGATTGCCAGAGTTCCATGCTGGTGTGCGATTGCCCGCATTCCATGCCGGCGTCCGATTGCCGGCATCCCATGCTGGTGTACGATTACCCGCGTCCCATGCCGGTGTGCGGCCACCGTCGCTGGAGTACGGATTGGGTGTCTTTCCGCCCGAGGCGCCATAGAATGGCGTCTGTGCACCAGCACCCCGGCCACCGTTGCCGAAACCGCTGCCATAACTACCACCGCTGCCGCCGTAGCCATTGCCACCACCTGCTGCAGCAGATGGCTGCGGGAAAGCGTTTGGCGAAAACTCGAGTGCAGGGATAGTACCACCGTTGGCGCTGTAGGTGGGCGTGCAATTACAGCGAATAGATTAGCGCTGGTACGCTACGCACTGCCACCTGCGCCTATCTTTCGCACCTCTTAACGTGCAGCTTTGACTTATCGACAGCAACAACTCTTGCGTTTGAGTGCAGCTCTACGCGTGCTGTCGAGTCGGATGATTCCTTGACAATACCGAGCAGACCCTTGTCGCGCCCCTGGGTGATCACTACAGTTTGACCAACAAGGCGATCATTGCGATGGTTGAAGCGACCGCCACCGCCACCGCCACCGCCATGTCCACGCTGCATAGGCGGGCCTGGCCGTGCAAATCGGTCGCCACCCATGCCACCTGGTCCGCCCATCTGCTGCGGCTACCGAGTCGATGAACGTGGCGCAGCACATAAGCGACCAGAACAGCCATTGCTGTGCAGCAGCGCAGACTTACATTGCGTGCACCCGAGTTGGCCAGACTGCGCAGCTCGTTGCTGCGAACCAGAAATACACCGCTGTTTTCGGTCACCTCACGCGAGTGGATAAATGCGGACTTGCGGTGCAGATAGAGCACAACACCTTCGCGTCCCTGTAGTAGTGCGCGTGTGTTAGCAGTGCAAATGATAAACGCAGTGTACAGATATCTGCATACCATTGTGCCAACTTCCTTGACCTTATCGCCTACGCGGATGATATTTCCGTCGGCGTCGGACGCAATCACACGGCGCACATCTCGCTTCTGCTTGGCCACCTGATGCGGCTTCACCAGACCTACTTGACCGTCTTCACGCAACAGCATCAAATAGTCGCGATCGACACGGACCACGATGCCGGCATGTTGATTACTGTAGAAAGTAACGACAGCAGCGTAGAAAGGCACGATCAGCGGCTGCACCAATATGTTTCACAGCACGTCGCTTCACTTACTCTAGGAACTCCACACAGTCGTGCAGATCAAACGCGCTAGAGACCGACTGCGCAGTGGTAATATCGCCAGCCTCGCGCAGATCCTTGGAAAAGACGCTAATCTGTGGGTGTATATTGATGCCGATAAGCAGTCGGTCGACAACCATTAGGTCTGCCGTACGCACCTCTTTCATCGTCGTATCCGAAATCAGCGTAACAATGTTCTCTGCAACCTTGACCACGAGACCAGTCTCATCCTTGAACTTTCCGTTGACCACCTTGACGTGGTCTCCTTGTTGGAATCGCTTGCGAAGCGCCTCAATAGGTAGACTCGTGGTTTTCTGCGCAACAGTAAGCCAAATGGTTAGTTGTACAGTGAACGCTGCCACCCCGTGGTACCATCCCGTGCCTACCTTCATGCCACCAGCTCTCACGACAACATCTGCCGTTGTGTCCACGATCCGGTCAATGATACCATGCGCACCCTTGAGCGCGCCTTCAGTGACAACAACGTGATCTCCCATATTGAACTGGCTGGGATCCGCGCGCGCGTTCATCAGCGGCTCCGCTAGCGACGACAAAGACATGGCTATTCCGTCGACAATGATAGCATGATTAGCTGGGCAGTGATCATCTGCCGCCTGGCATGCGCAAAATTACATTCGCCATCCTCGTCCTGATCATTGGCAGCAAACTTTGAGATCTCATCCAGAGTGGCGTTGACGTCTTCAGTGATCTGTTGTCCAAACACAAACGCGCGTGTTTGTAGTCAGCAAGCGCGCCAGTCTAGCAAAACAGATTCAGGTTAACAGCGCCTCACCAAAGCCGACACCTTGAGCCGCTTCTCCAAATAGCCATCGCGGTAAGTGTCACTGCCCACGGTGTATGTGTTGCCGCGTCCAACCAAAACGTCACGCATGCCTTCGATTTTGCTGTTGACAGCACGGGGTGTTTTAGCGGTCATGGCTGGTAAGGTACACCTTCATACGCCACCTACTAGCGATCTTCAGGGTTGAACAGCCTTTGCGGCGGACGCGACTTTGCCTTGCGCTTTGCGCTGTCCGTCTGAGCACAAATGCCAATGGCGCTGGCTCAGTAAATCTCAGCCAACAGCTTGTTGTTGCGCAGCAGCACATACCGTATCATCATCTTTGAATTCCAGGCGCGGCACCAGCTTCACAACTGCAGTCTCTCCCGACTCGGAGACTTCCAGTACCTTGACAGAGTCCGATCAAGCGTTGAAACTAGAGCGTCAGCTGTGATCTTGCGCATGTCGGTGCACCACAGCCCCTACCTGCGCCAAGTCGTTGGCGTACTTGCCGCGGCGCACGCGGACCCACGTACGCGGCCGCAGCGTAACTTCCTTGGCAGTCACTTTGAGCACGTCTACCATTTGCGCCACTGGAACAAGAGAAAGCGTGCTAGCAAAGGCAAACGGTACGTTTTCCAGCGACTGTGCAGTAGAAACATATAAGCCTACGAGCGGCGTGTGCTGCAGGCCTGCCACTAGGCCTACCTTTTGCACAGGCGCTGGCTGCAGCGCCTCAATGTACACATAGCCCTTGAGTGCGTCGCGTGTAAAGACCGACAGAATATCGTGGCGACGCGTCAGTCCCTTCTGCATCAAGTTCAAAACAACATTCCATTCTTTGCCGGGCTATGTAGTTTGTGGCGCTGTTAGCTTGATGCGCCACCAAAAAGTTATCGACTGGCATCTCACCTTGCACTTGACCATCCACAGTTTGGGGCCCTTGACATCAGGCAGCTTCAGACGCTCGGCCACGTGCTCAACATTGCCACGGTGACCGCTGGACGTGTAGTCGTCACGCGAGTACCGCTCCCGCAGCTGCGCAGCCAACTCCTCCGCGTTGAATTCCTCGTCGCGGAACCGACGGCGGTCCAGTTGCTGGTGGCGCGACGCACCGCGATCGCGCACCTCCTCGTCGTCTGGCAGATCTTCGTCGACAAATCCGCCTGCGCGCAGTACACTGCTAAGCGTCCGCACTCTCGTGGCTGTCGTCGCGTACGCTGCGTCCGCCTACCTTCGCCCATCTCTTCTTCGTCCTCTTC
>KZ992665.1:0-22678 GCA_003614735.1 Thamnocephalis sphaerospora | reverse complement strand
CGAGGAAAATGGCCGCTGATTGGAAAACGGCATCATCAAGGAGGCTGTGCAGCCGAGAATATTTTGCATTGTACAAGGCGGTACAGCAGCAAATGTCTAGGGCGGTGGGATGCCCTTTGAGCATGCAAAGCACGTGTAGCCATAGCTGGGGGTGGCGTACCATGAAGTGCAGCCTCCAAAGGGGTAAAGCAGACAGCGACACACACACACGCACATACATACGCACACAGCTGCTAGCACTTACGCCTTGGACGAATCAGCCGTAGATGATAGCCGTGATTATGATAAACGACGGTTGGCGGTGTGTAGCTAGCGTCCTAGATCGTGATAACAATCGCTTGGCGTACGTAGCAAAACCAGATACAGGGAAGCAGTGGCGACTGGAAGCGAGAACAAAAATGCACGCTTAGCTCAAGGGTGGTGACGCGTTCTTTGTGTGCGTCTATATATCGACAGGATTAAGCGCTATCAATAGTGCATAGATATGTCGGTGAACGTGCGGGTGGGGTTGGATGGTGTTTAAAGCAGCGATGGGAAAGACCGATAGATATCAGCGGGCATTATGGTGACGGCGATAGCGGCCAAGAGGTGCGGCAACGACGTACGTTAGCGTTAACCGGCATGTGAGGGCGCGCGGCAGCAAGCAGGCGCAAGCGCTGACAGCTGGCAGATGGCTGTTGGCTTCCAAGTAGTTTGTTATGCGACAAGGCAAAGGTAGCGTCCAGATTCGCCAGACGTGCAGGACGATGCAGGCGAAACAGCAAATGATAGAGCGTCAGATAAAGCAAGTAACCGATAGGAGCCGTATGGCGCGATGGACGCTGAGAGGTGGCGGGCTTTAAGCCTGGCGCAAATGTGTTGGCGACCAACAAGAACGTCGCACGCAATGCGTTGCGGCCTAATTTTGAAATGGGCCGGGAAAGCGTGCAACGCTGGCAGCGACGGGCATAGGTGGGCGCCGACGTAGGGAGGCGCGTGCGCGTGCGTGCTCCGGGAACCATAGCCGCCGATGGCGAACAAAGAATATATTTTGGCGACCATGCAACCGAATGTGGGTGTGGCCCGAGGCGGGGCCGCACTCTGGCGAAGGAATAAGGCCAAGGACACCGTGCCCTTAATGAGGGTTGAGTAACGCGAAGTGACCATAAGCAAGCAGGTGAGCGTCACCGTGCGGAGAGCACCTCCGCGTGGGGCTGCAGGAATGTCTGCAGGCCAACTCTATCCTGTTCAGCCGGATTCCGGCGAATCACCCCTGCCCCTGTGTGCTTCTGGCATTCCATGGCCTATTTTCTGCACCAATGGCTCGTGGGTGCGGCTAGCAGAGAAGCCAGTAGGCAGCCGGTAGATGGGGACTGGCGGGCAAAAAGGCGTGGGGCATACAAAAAAAGCGCCCTTTTGGCCTAGCAAGGTGTAGCGAATGTCATGGCATCCTGACAAATGAGCAGCAAGATGGTGTCAGTCCGAGTCCGATAGAGGATTCTACGCGAAATACCGCATCGTGGTAGGTGTCTCCGGGGATTGGCGCTGACCAGCATAGCGGTACTCGCCGCCATGGCAGACGCGCTGCAGATAGGTGCGCTGCCGCGGTGGTCTTACAAGGCCATCGGCGTCACCGTAGCTGGCTGCCTCTGCGCATTAAATTGCACGTGCCAACGGGTCATGCGGATGCCAGCTGCTGTGTGCTGGGCACCGCTTGGAAGCGAGCAACTGTGGACATGTGCATGCAAGTGCGTTTATTTTCACGCTCACGTACACAGCGCTACACCATACAAGAGATTGGGGCTGGCCGTGGCTGGCCATAGCACGTGCTGCGTCGATAGTTGCGACGCGTGCTGGGCATTTTCAATACTCTAGTCGCACGTTGAGTGGTCCCCTTTCAGCTGATTGTTGCTTGTACCACCTCGCCACGGCTGCAACGGCACCGACCAGCAAGCATACGCAAGATGGCAGTCAGCGCGCAAGTTGGTGTGCTATCGAAGGTAGAGACAATAGATACAGTGCAATGACTATTTTCATTAACGCGTGAATTCCACGCGCCATCAGTTGAGGATCTGCATGTTAGCATAACGCTACACTGCCAAAGAGGACGTGTACCATGGATCGCGAATGCTCGCAGATGGCCAAGGTGGAGGGTTCAGTGACACACGTACAAAGGACGTGGCCTTGGGAACAACAAATAAACGAAACGACGATAAAAACAAAATGTACGAAATGGTACAGGCCGTCGACGCACAAGACGGCACCGAAACGCGCAGGTGAAATGCTGATAATTTGAGATGCAGGGAAAGCACTGCGTACTGTTGGCACGCAGGCCAGTCTATAGTCGCAGCGCATCATGCAGCTGCTCCACCTGGCGACGATCTTCCATGGACCATAGGCCTGCGACGGGCGCATCCTGTAGAGCGGCCGGTCCTGGTGATGCGCGTATTGGCTTGATGGTGGTGGTAGCGGTGGTACGATGGTTAGCGTCCGTGTCCGGCGACATCATCATCATGGTAGTAGTGGGAAGGGAAAAGGACACGGGTCGCGCTGGCTGAAGGTGATGATGATGATGGTGATGGTGATGATGATGCGATCTTGTATAGCCACTCGGCCAGGAAAACGGCAGTGAAGGCGGTTCGCCAGCATACCGTGCATAAGTTTCGGAACCATGCTCTATGACGGCAAAGCTGGAGAGCCTCCGGGGTGCATTTGCTTCCCATCGTGAACCAGATCGAAATGCAGGAGCTTCCTCTAGCATGTGGCTCATGGTTGCTCGACGGCGAGACACGCCACCGGTTGTCGCGGATGGTAATGTCCGCCGCGTTTCCTGATGGGGATGCGGTCCGCTTGATGCTTCGCGATCGCCCTGAGCATGCAGCAGCGGTAGCGATGGGCTGGTGGGACTTTGGCCGGCGTAGAGGGGTGTAGGCGCACTAGCGTATAAGAGTTGCGAGCGATGCGTTGGCTGTGACGGCGAAACACGATCGCCTTCATGGTGACCCAAGTCGGCGCGCCAACTATGCGTGGGCAAAGACAACGTGCTCGTCTGCAGTCGCGGCAGCCGTGACGCTTCCGCAACCGTCTCGATGGGCGGCAATTCTGGTCGACGAAGAGAAGTGTTGACCACCAAAGACGATGTCACCTTGTGGGTTGCTGTCGTTCCCGCGGCTGCTGCTGCTGCTGCTGCCGTCGTCGTTGTCGTCGTCGGTCGTACGTGGGAACCTAGTGCGTACTCGTCGGCAGCATGTCGATCAAGTCGTGGCGACAAAGGCGTACGATGCATAGCATGAGAACGTGTGGGGAGCCGATGGCCAGACATGGTCGGATAGGCACGACCTGAACTGTGGCTGAGCAATTCAGTATGTTCCACCATGGACAAAGTATGTCGATGTCCAGGTCGTTCCGGCAATGGGGCCAACTGATCATCATGGCGTCCTGGCAGGGCCAACGGGCGAGAACGGCCTGGCGGTATCAGGTGACTCCCAGCGGTGATTGGTATTGGCATGGGCGGACGCGCATCGTCAACATGCGTGTGGTGAGGGCGTCCGTGACTTGCTGCTGCTGCCGCAGACGACATTTCGTGGATACTAGCCAGGCGGAGTGCAGGCGGACCATAAGCGGCAGGATGCGCATCTATACGTGGCACTGATCCGTACCGCTCACGCGATGCACTCGTGACACCAGCATCAAGAAACGGTGGCACTGAAGCGCGCGACCCTTGAGCGCTAGCTCTATCGGCCATGAGCGGGGAAACGGCCGACGACGGATAGGCCTGCGGATGGGATACAGCCTGGCGCAGCGGCACGCTGTACGGCCATGCATGCGAGGTCGCGTGCGGCTGACCCGCCGCATGCAGGCCGGCGAATGAGCGATCCCCGGACCACAACCCCGAGGACGGCGGACTCTGCTGACGAGCAGAACGACGAGGCGAAGCGGCCATTGGCGTCGTGGCTGACTCGGCCATGGTCGTCGTAGGCAAAGGTCGCGGCAGGGTAAGGACACGAGGCTGGCGTGTACCTGGCAAACGCACCACAATACGATCTTCCTTGGTTTCACCCAGCCAAAGTCGCTTGACGCCGACATGATCTTCAGCATGCTGAGACGAAAACGACCAGTCTTGCGCGCCCGGATGAGCGCGATAAGGTGGTGACGCGTCGGGCAACGTACGCTTGTTCAACAGCGCACCAGGTGATCGAGCTGGTACCGCCATAGGAAGGGCACGCGTAGGCGTTGGCGTTTCGTGCGATCCTGCCATAGCACTGGCATGCTCCACATTCGGAGGCCGAAAAGTAGGACCAGGGCCAGGCGTAAGCCGAGGTACGCTGGCCACATGTTGCTCGACAATATTGTCGGGATAGACGCCAGCTGGAATGGTGATCTGAACGAGCCGTGGATCTGCCGATGGCAATGCCAGTTGATACTGGGCCACATCGCTTTCACGATAGTAGGAAATCAGATGCCAGCGCCGGCCAAAGGTGGTACGCAATGAAAGTGCCCGCTTGATCAGTCCATCCGCCTGGTAGTTGAACTCGCGTCGGCCAGCGTTATTACGCCCACCGCCACCGGCCAGAGCATCCGCGGCACTGTCCAGCTCGCCCGCTAGCCGCTGACGCCGCCCGGCCAGTTCACGATAGGTAAGAAAGCCGCCTACCACCCGTGATGGAGACCAGCTGCGTCCATCGGTCCAGCGTCGCATGCCTGTTTCGCCCTCGTCCCAGACAAACACCGTGCCCGAGCGCACCAGCGTTCGTTCTCGGTCGCTGAGTCGATGTCGAACGCGGGGAAGCACGTTCCGAGCGCATGCTTCGATGACCAGTAGGGCATCGTGCAGCGTACGCATGTGGCCGCAGTACGTTTCCATGCCGACCTTTTGCGGTGCGCCAACACGTGAAGATGCCGCCGACCCGGCTACTCCGCTGAAGGTGACGCGCTAGAAGGCCTGGAGCACCACAGACTGCGTCGTCGCCAGTCGCACACACTGCACCACGATAGGTCCAGTCTGCAATGGGTGTACAGGCAAAGTCAAGCGAGAGGCGAGGAAGAGGAAGAAGGAGGAGAACGAGGCTGGCGTCGAGCGTTGCTGCGGTGGCGGTGGAGGTGGCTGATGTCGCGGTAAAAAGGTGGGGAAGAGCCAAGCGGACCCAGAGAACAGATAGAGTCTCGCCCACACAGTACAACCAAGCACACGCGTGGTGCGGCGACCACGCACGCAGCGCCAGTTTAAGCCAGAAAAGGAGACGGCAACGCCACAGGTCGCCAGTTTTGTGTGCGCGCGGTGGCACAGACTAGGCAGTGCCGACCGAGCCAGGAGGAATATAGAACAATAGAAGATCGTCTATCACAAAGACAGCCACAGGATAGAGACCAACAATGCTGGCACACAAAGTAGAACGAGGATTGTGTAAATGGGTGGATGGACGGGTATGCGCACACGTAGGCCGAATCCTCGGAAAGCGCGACAGAGGTGAGAGAGGGGGAGGAAGGAAGGAGAAGAGAGGACAGCAGAGGAAAGAGCCAGGCAATGATGAAGAGAAGCAATCAAAAGGCGGGGGATTGGATTGTCAGCGGCCCATGGAAAGGTTGCGCCAGGCCACGTGGGGTTGCGAAAGGAGATGAGATGGTTAAACCTTCGGCCAGAAGCAGGCAACGTTAGCCAGCAGCAGCAGCAGGTCTATCCTAGTCAATAAAGACACGGAAAAGGCAAGCAAGCATACGTGGCTCTTAGGCACGCTGCTAATGTATGAATCAATGAACGTGGCAACCAACAGGACAACTGCAAAGCAGCGGGGATCATGAAGGCGGCGCAGCAACCGTAGCAGCAGTAGTAGTAGTAGGAATAACAAGTGAGCAGACTACTGCAGGCGAATAGGACAAGGGATGATCATGTACGAGCCACCGAGGCAACGCGTGGTCTAGCGCAAAGCCAGCACCAAACTGTCTAGCGTGCCACTGCAGACAAGAATGGCGCAGGCTGTCGCGTGGGCGGCCAGATGTGGGCGTACACAAGGGCCGACGACGGAGCAGCGGGCCGACGACAGAGCAGTGCAATACAAAAAGTGCTCACCCGCCACCAGCAAGGATGCACACACGTGCGGATGCCACCGCTGGCAAAAAGGTCGGCAGCAATGGAGGCACCACGCGTGGCAGATGTCCACAAATGCGATGGATGGGCAGGCGGATGGATAGCAGCAGCAACACGCGACGGCAGCCGGAAATCCCGAGGTAGATCAAGAGTAAGCAAGAGAGGAAAGGCAACACGGCCAGGAAAGGAGGCGAGGGTGGCGGTACAAGCGTATTTGTGTGCAGCGTGGCAGACCAGTGCTACAGGGACAACTGACCGACGGACTGACCGACGGACCGACCGACGCTGGTACCAGCCGAGGGGCAACGTGTGCGTGCGGGTGTGAACCGGCGGTGCCGCCGCATTCGGCGACGCCAGCAAGGCACCAGCGTGGATAGGGTGTTGACCAAGCTGGCCAAGCGGAAACGGGAAGCAACGACGGACGTGGTCCTTCGTATCACCCCGTCCAACGACCGACGAGGAAAAGGTAGTCATGGCGGTCGTGATGGCAGTAAGGGCGTACCAGCGCGTGCACACAAAGGACGCGGCGCGGCCATTGTACGCCAGTCACTGGGAGGCAAGCGGGGAGAACAAAGCACGGCAAGCGCCGTTGCGCCAGTTCATGCGGTACACATACATAGTGGCCACTGCATCGGCGCAAGATGCAGACGCTAGGCTGGTCGGCGTGTGACCGTGGAAATACCCGTGATATGCAATGGCCGACCGTCGCTGGTAACATCGATGCTGCAAGCGGCATGTTGCCGGTAACGCGACCACGGCACCCTGTGGTTCGGTGCCCGTGCCCCGCATGCTGCCGCGGCCGACGCTGGCTGCACATGCGCACTGCCGACCGCTGCGACCTCCGCGCCTCCAAATGGCGGAGCGCGTGGCATCCGGTGGAACCCAGCCGCATGCGGGCAGCCAACGTTTAGCCGACTGCAACGTCATCCGCCAAAGCGTGTGCATGTGTGTGTATGTGTGCGTGATCGCCACGGCAACCGTAGCGGCCAGGTACGCACAACGTTGGCAGCGCAAAAAGGCAAAGCAAGCAGCATGTCCCTGGTCAGTCCTACGCCACGCGTCGCTTGTCCTACCCCCGATAAAGCAATTTTCTAGTCTTGCGCGTGCATGTTGACGGCCAGCATGAACTGATGGTGGCAGCGATAGTAGTGGTAGTGCTGGTGGAGCATTGCCTGGCCATCATCATCACTGCTGCCACCACCACCATCACCACTATCACCACCACCACTGCCGTCTGGCCACCGGTTCCGACCGTACACTGCTTGGTGTGACCAGCATGGTGCACGCATGCGCTGTTTCGAGGCCGCCTTTGCGGTCGGTTGGTCGATTGCAAAGCGCAGGCAGATAGCCAGTATCGATCAGCTGGCAAACGCACCGCTAAGGACAAGGCGTCACTCTAGGCGCACGATGTGCTTTCGCCGATGCTGTGACCACTCGCGGCGTTGTAAACGTGCCACCAGACATGTTTGGGTGAGCCGCCGCATTGTGTACGCCGTGCGGCTGTCCTACTCACGTGCGATGTGCAGCCTCCCAGCGGACATGGTGGTGGGCGCCATCATGGTGTCTACGCTGCCGTTTGAGCTCAGCGAGCGCCAATGACGTGGCCATCCAAGCCCAACTAGGTGCAGCGACTGCCTAAAGAAAGCAAACATAATTCTGTGCCACCCACTTGTTCGTTTACCGCCCAAGTGACGCAACAGGGCAATACATTGGACGAACTAGGTGCGATACGGCGATAACAGCACAACTGGCCAGATTTAGGTGGTACCGACCCCGCAGACCTGGCCGAAACGCAAACGTTGCCATTTTTCTCTGGCAAGGCACCCAGCCACACGTACACAGGGTGGATCAATGTAAGCGTGTAGATGGTGGCCAAAGGTATGGCATGGTGGCACAGATGGTAATCAAGGTGTGGGCAGATGTGGATGTGGCAAAGAAGAAGAGAACGCAATTGTATTCATTTCTTGCTAGCACGGGGAAATGTGGCAAGTCCGTAGCTTGGACAAGAAACTGGACATGTGGCAAAGACAAAAAAAGCACCGGCTATCGTCTATAGTGGATGAGCGGCAGCGTGGCTAGGATCAGCTGGCAACGAGCATGCCGTTTGTGGCGTGTGGGCTAGGAAGAAAGCCAAATGCGTGCCCCTATTTGTTGGTTTTGGCAAAGCATCGATACCATGACCGTCGGCCTAAAGTGCACGGCGGCGTTGCACGCTGGATATCCACAGGTTAACACACGCTGGTTCATCCAAACAGAGCTCGTACGTATCAGCGAGCAAAAACACGCAGGGTAGAAAAGGTCTGGCAAAAAGACCAGGAAATGCAAAAGAGAGAAAAACGGCCAAATCACTGGCACGCAGAGATGGAGTAGGTACGCGAAGAAATGTGCGCCATAAAGAGCGCAGAGTGCCCGGCGGGCTAGAAAGTAGTGTGTATCTGTGCGAGGGTGAGAGGGTGTGAGAGAGGGTGAGGGGAAGCAATAGGCGACCAGGCCATGGCCCATTCACCTTAGATGGACTGCTTCACAGGCGGATGGCTTTCGTACACAAATTGATGACGGCGCGGCTGACGGCGGGCCTGATGTAGGCTGTCGCAGCCGACGCAAGCACAGGCGCCAGCAGGTAGTGTAGCTGGCAGCGTCAAGGGACTGTGAACCTGAGCAAGAGGCGACATCATCCATTCCGGCGGAGTGGGAAAGGGATCGCGTGCTGCGCGAGCAGGAGGACCGAGCGACTCTTCGCCAAACACAGGGCGCTTCTTACGTTCCGGCATACTGTAAGGGTGGAAGCTGTGCCGGGCCGATGGGCGCGTGGGCAGACTAGCACGACCATGATGTGGAGGGGCCGTGGCAAGCGCTGGCGCACCATACGGTGCCGGAGGAAAAGTTAGACTGGAAGCACCGGCGGTCAAATGGGGCGGTGACTGCTCCAGCGACGGCAGCGGTGGCGTGGATAGCGTGCGCTGAGCCAAGTTTACACTATGCAAAGGTGCTTCTGGCCGGCTTGGCGCAACTGCTAGGGTAGGGTGACCGCTGGCGCCATGATAAGCCAGGCGGCCTTCAGCCGACAGCGCGGGGGTAGGCGGCATGTGACTGGTGGCACCGTGATGGCTTGTGCCGTAAGCGGCTGGCGACGTGTACACGCTGGCCGAAGGATACTGTGCCATACTGGCCGAGCGAGATGCATCTAGCGGGTTCACGCAAGACATTGGCGGTCCATGCGGCGACGACGACGATGCTGGTGGCGGTGGCGGCGACAAGTGAGCTGCCAGCGAAGGCAATGTCTTGCGACCTGGCGTAGAATACGGCCAATCAGCCGATGCAGATGATACTGGCGGCGGTGGCGACTCGGTCGGCCGGCCTAACGTCGATGCCGGCGTGAAAAAACCGGTTGCTCGCTGGTGCGCATCATCACGGCTGGCGTCGGTGTGATAGGGTCCCTGCGGTAGGACCAGCTCGTGGCGATGAGGCACCGTGAGGACACCGGCCGACGACGCTGGATGGCGATGCGGCATGTGATGCGGCGACTCGTAAAATTGACCGGTCGACGGTGGTGATACCGGAGGTGCCGGCACATGCCGCGGCCGCTCCTGCGCTGGCGGGGCATAGTAAGCGTGGTGATGTACAGGATGGTGGTGATGATGGTGAGACGGTGGATACACGCTAGGCAGCGACTCGGAAAGACCCGTCCTGCCAAACCGCAGTGCTCCGCCCGTCAGCATGCCCATAGACGACGATGCGGCCGACGGTGGCGGCGGCGGCAGTGGGGCCTGGCGCTGGGCATGGCCCGTTGGGGTGGAGATGTGCGGCAACGTGCGAAGCACGACCGCCGAAGCATGACCGCGACCCTGTGCCGTGGCAAAACGCCAGGTTTCGCGACCATCAGGGCCAATTTCGCCCACAAGCTCCGGATAGAGCAGCTCGGGAATCTTGATGGAGGTCACTAGCGGGTCAGCCCGTGGGGTTTTAAGCCGGCTGGCCATCACATCACTGGCCAGATAGTAGGAAATAAGGTGAAACTTGCGCCCATCGGCGGTACTCAGCGACAGCGCACGCTTGGTCAGCCCCTGGCGCTTCAAGCGCAAGCGACGACCAGACGACGTAAAGGACGGAGAAGCGGAGCGCTCGTCGCTTTCAGCCGAAGGCGCTGGTGACGGCGACCGGTGCGCACCCTCCTTGATGTCGTCGGCCGCGCCGTTGTTGCTACCGGCATCCCCGCTGCCGGGGGGCGTCGACGGACAAGCGGGCGGCACTGGGTTGGTGGGATCGTCGAGTTCACGATAGGTTAAAAAACTACCGCGAGCTCGCGATGATGACCAACTACGACCGTCTGTCCACCGATGAATGCCCGTCTCATCCTCGTCCCAGACAAACACCGATCCAGAGCGGATAGCAGCACGTTCCTGGTCCGTCAGACGCCGATGAGCACGCGAGAGCACGCCCACACGGCACGCCTCAAAGATCAACAGCGCATCCAGCACCGTCTCCACATAGCCAAAGTAGCTCTCCATAGCAAATAGAGTGAACGGTAATAGCAGCGGACAGGCAGCAATGGCCGATAAGCAAGCGCCGTACCAATAGGTTGGTTGACGATAGGCGAACAGATGGAAAAGAAACGGAAAACCAACGCAAGCTGACTACCGTAGACAGGAGTGCACAGAAGCGCGCACACACACACACACAGAGATGCGCGTGTTAACGGCTTGACGATGATAGCGTGCCCAACAGGTGACGCTGAATCAACGGCGATGGCCTTGAGGACTGTGTTCTACTTGGAACCGTGGCACGACGATAGCCTTGATCTGCTGGGACGAACGATGCAGCCAACGTGGCGTGATTAGCACGAGCATACGGTAAAGCGAGTGGGCCTAGTCGGCGCGCAGGCCAGGACATGATCCGTCCTGCTTGTTTGCGCCATATCAGAACCCTCTGCAGGGATCACATGCATAGCACAGGATCATGCATCCAACGGGTCAGCGTAGGCCAACGCCGTGCCGGGCAGTAGGCGGGGAACTGAAACGACCGTCAGATGCATAGCAAGGCGGAAAGAAAAGCACGTAAGGCGCCGAGAAGGCGATGCTTATGCGGGTGGATAGGTGTGGGCGGGCAGGTGTGACCATGCATCCGCTGTGCTGCCTACCTCTGACCGAAAAAAGGACCAATGTGCTAAGCGAAGACAACGATGACGATGAGGATGGCGATGGTGCGCGAAAACAGGCGAGCGTGGACAAGAACAAGCACAAGACGAGATGCGAACGGACGCAAACCGCAGAATCTGAGGAGACGACCACCAAGCATGCAAAGCAAAGCGGTCAATTTAACGACCCGCGCTGGTCAAGGGCCTGCAAACGGACGGGGCAAGGTTGCGATAAGGGGAACGTGACTGGTAAGCCATGGGCGCGCATATTTAGAACGCCGCCATAGTAGGAGGCATCGGTAAACCGGTATGGCACGGAGTCGGCATCAGGGGCAGAGCGCGAGAGAGCGCGCCGACGCGGAACGTATCCAACCGCACAGCTGCGACCGGTCATTAGAATCACGTCCAGCCAAGACGGGTAATGCAGCGTGTGCTTGTGCGCGCGCATCGACACCCTGCCGAGGCGCAAATCAGGACGCGGAGGTGGTCAAGTCGGCGGTAAAGGGCAGACCTGATACAACCGCAGTAACAAGGTGAAGCGGTCAGTGCCGCGACCAGGAGAAGCGTAACGTCTCCTTGCCATTTCGGGCCACGACATTGCCCGGCATGTATGGAACCAAGCACTGCGACAAGACTCATGTCGGGCGGAAACCGAGACGCCTGCCGCCTCTGCTGCTCGCGGGGCACAAGAAAGAGAGTGTGAGGTGTAGCCAAAAGATGCGGGCACGACGCGTAGTGAGGATGGCGACAGGTTGCAAACGGTCGAGGACGATCTAGGCGTACAAGCTGCACTGTCCGAGAGAGCGCACGATGCCAGAGGAAAAGACACGCAGTCTGCTGGATAATGAGGCGCTTTGCGGCCAGTGCTCGTACACCGTGCCATCCAACACCAATCCACGCGCACGCGTTTCCAAGCAACTAGACGGCCGTCGCAGGTCGAGCGCGCTGCCAACTTGGTTACTTTGCACGACAGTAGCATAGATGAAATGGCCTGCTGTAGACCCACGCAAATCAATGCGCAAACGTCAAGCGCAATACCGCTCCTTCCTTTGCGGCATGTATCGCAATAGCAACCGCAGTAGCAGCTAAAGCAGGCGCACGTATCAAAGCCTAGTCGCCCAATCACAGGAAAATCGTCACTGCAAAAACGAGGGGCTGCACTGGTCACCGCCAGCTGCACGTGATTGCAGTAGACAGTGCCACGAGGCTGGGTACGCAAGTGGCCAAGGCCGACGATGGCACGAAACCGCCCCTACCACCACCACCACCATAATAATAATAATAACCGTACTTGCCAATGTTGGACGGTGCGGCAATAATAGCACCCACACACGGTGAATGGTGTAGCAGACAGACGGCCACACAAGAGGATGGCAAGGGGTGCTTCCGGATAAGCTGCGGCCAAAAAGCCGATAATGGACCTGCACGTGCGGCCAGGCGGATCGGGTAGATGGGATGTGTACACAACAGCGGCAAGGCAGAATAGAAATAGGCAAAGAAAGAACGGAGCGTACGATGGTGGCAGGGTGAATGGAAAGGAGTCGCCGAAAAGCAACATGCGGGCGTTTTATGTTATTCGCGGGCCATCTAATCATGACCACGTCCACGGCAGGACAGGCGGACCCTGTGAGAGAGAATGCCGGTTGCAGCAGCCGCAGCAGCCGCAGATAGCCATGGCGAGTGCGCGTGCGGACGCAGCGGCGGCGGCGGCGGCGGCGGCGGACAGGGCCACCGAGGAAAGGCGCACGGTATCGGCAGCGGCTGAGGTGTATCTGTGCGCACGCATGCACATGACAGCCGTCTGTGAGCCAGCGTCCGCGTGTCTCGTCTGGCCAAAGGACAGAGGCACTCTACGCCGCAGTCACAGCCGCTGCGATGGACGCGAATGAACGACCGATGCATCGGCCACCTTGGCCGCTTTGCATGCTGGCCGAACCGATCGCCATGACCATCGTTGCTACTCACACTAGCATGATGCTTGCCATGAGCGAATGACGATGGCCATTACATGATGGCAACCTTTTCTGGCATGGCCTAAACGATTCAGCCATTTAGCGACGGCTAAAGGTGTTCATTAACGGGCCAGCCAATCGACGCTTCTCGGTCACTCGCCTTGCTACGATGGTCGGCCATGACGCCACAACGACGACGACGACGATGCGGAGCGTACGCGTCGCTGCAGCAATTATTGCACCGCGCATGGCAAAGTCAGAGGCCCGTGCATTCCCAGCATGTCCCTGACGGCCACCAGTGTGCAACCATGGTCAAGTCACCCAGATGGCAGCCGCAAGTAAGAAGCGCGGTCGTAGGGCAGGCGTAAATTGGTGTGCGCGGTTGGCCGATGCAGCTACCGCGCGGCACGCTGCGCTGGTCGGGGAGTCCGCGTGGTAGGACACCTTTGCTGCAGGTGGTGTGCTCTATGGCTCGGTCGCAGTACGTCTACCTTTCCAGGCAACATGGTCTATGCTCCCAGCAGAGCCATCATCATCATCATCATCATCATCATCATCGTCATGACCATCTTGGTCGGCCGTTCACGTATCGCGGCAACATTGCCGCCGCCGCCGCCGCCGCCGCCGCCACTTGCTCTATCCGTCCGTCGGGTAACATGTGAGCGCGCGTGTGTGGCACCCTCTTCTTCCGATGCTCGCCTTGCTTGCCCCTTTCACAAGGCTGCTTGCTTGCTTTTGCTTGCCTTCTCCCCCTCGGCATCGGGTACATGCAATGCGCGTGGGCGCGTGGGCGAGTGACCATGCATCCAATAGCGCAAGATCAGAAAAGTGCCGTCATGCAGATAGTCCTTGGTACCAGCGACGTTCTACTGGACTACGCTTCAGCTGCCACGACGCATGGCACGCTTCAGCGGTCAAGGATGCAGCCATCGTCTTTTGGTCCAAGGTGCCCGGCACATACGCCAACGCGTGCACCTGTCTACTGGTCCAACAAGTATGCACGCATGGTCCCATCCTGCTGGATCGATGCCGAGGCCGCTTCTTCTCCTCCGCACACCCAACCAACCGCCTACACCCATCCACGCTTAGGCGAGCGTCATGTTGGCATGTTGTCAGCCAGCATCGGCCGCTTGCATCATGTGCTTGTCCGGTATGGCCCCTGAGCAGCACCGGATCCACTCACACGCACGCTCATCTGGGCTCACATGCGTCAAAGGAGACAGCAGTAACGGCAGCAGCGGATTCGGCATCACTGGACCGTTGGTCCTTCATGCGGACGACCCGTGTACGCCCGGAACCGCTTGCTTTCGGCGTGACTGCAGCTTACCATGCGCCATGTCCTTGACGAACTCTCACGCGCGCTCACTTGCTCGCTCGCTCGTTCGTTCGCTTGCCAGTGTTGCAAAGACTGCATCGACCATGCCGCACCGCCGCTGTTGTGCAACCAACGGACATCCATGATGTGATGGTGATAGCACAACCCTTTTTTGGCCACAACCTTGAATAATGCTGCCAATGTTCAAGGGGCGGCAAGGACAAAGCGAGAGATGAAGACGGGCAGCTAGACGGACCGACGGTGCGAGTACCGAACGCACATGCTTA
Source organism: Thamnocephalis sphaerospora (assembly GCA_003614735.1). Classification (NCBI taxonomy): domain Eukaryota; kingdom Fungi; phylum Zoopagomycota; class Zoopagomycetes; order Zoopagales; family Sigmoideomycetaceae; genus Thamnocephalis; species Thamnocephalis sphaerospora. Next base: position 7,926 of record KZ992665.1, on the reverse strand, counting down.
CGCAGCCAAGCGAAGTGCGCGCCATGATCAGGCCATGTGGATTCAAGACGCCCCACGGTGGCTGCGGCTGCTGCCACCCCGCACAGGCGCAGTCGGTCCGCTTGCCTGGCCACAACAGCTGCAGCAGCGATAGACGCGCGTATACAAAAAATGGCAGCCATGCATAGGCAAGTAGACGAAGTGCGCAAAGGTAGCGATATATAGCCTGCAGGCTTCCCAGCATATGCATACGCTCAAGCGGGATGCGTGCAGCCGCATCTCGGTCGCCAAGATCTTTCTCTTCTGCCGCCATCATCACCATCATTGTCGTCGTCGTCGTCGTCGTCGTGCAACGCTACAATGGCCAATGCAGCTGGCGTCGGGAATGTCGAGAGATATAGGCCATGTGACACTGTATCCAAAGTGGTTGCCCACATGTAGCGCCATGCTACCAAACACCCTACCATACTCACGCTGAATGAACCCTTTGCACAGTGTGGCGCACTGGTCATCCACCTGCGGCCAGCTGCAGCACCGCATGTCTACAATGCACTCGTGCATCAGGGATACGAAACGTTCTCCACACTTCGCTTCATGCCATGCAACAAATGCCAGGCGCTCGTCGCAAACCTACCACACCCGTACGCAGCAGCATGCAGCGCTCGCATTTGGCGCGCAGTGTCAGCAGTGGTGACAAGGGTATTTATATGTACGCGCTAACGGAAGATGCAAAATGATGGGTGCAGAGGCGCAAACGCCCCGCCCGTCTGGCCGTCACGGGCCAGACAGACGGCTGGTCGATTGATCGACATGGTCGACTACAAGTACAGTGCACCGGAATTGCAAAGCGCGCGACGGGCCGCGCGTGTAAGGTCCATAGCGCACGCGCGCCGACCGCCAGCCGCGCGGGATGCGGCGCGAGGCAGCAACCACCAACCAGAAGAGCAAAACGAGCGATCTATGATACACGAAGAGGAATGAAAAACGCGCAGCTTACGCCTTCTTGGCAGCAGCGGTCTTCTTCGTGGCAGCCTTCTTGGCGGCTGGCTTGGCCGCCGCCTTCTTTGTCGCGGTCTTCTTGGTAGCGCTAGCCGCCGCCGCCACCTTGGCCTTCTTGGCCGCCGCCGCCGGCTTCTTCGCGGCCGCCTTCTTGGCCGCAGCGGTCTTCTTGGTGGCACCAGCCGCCGCCTTGGTCGCCTTCTTCGCCGCAGCTGGCTTCTTGGTCGTCGCAGCTGCCTTCTTCGCGGCCGGCTTCTTGGCCGTGGCCGGCTTAGCAACCTTCTTTGCAGCGGCCGGCTTCTTCTCGCCCTCGGCCTTGGTCTTCTTGACCAGCTTGAGCGGGCCAGACGGGCCCTTGGGCTGCGCAAAGTCGCCCTTCTCCACGCCGCGCTTGATGGCCACGTTGATCAGACTGTCAACGTTACCGTTCAGCTTCGGGTAGTTGGCGTGGATGTACTTCTTGATGGCATAGCGCGACGAGCCCATGCGCTCCTTCAGGTTCGTGATCGCCTCGGCAATCATCGCCTTGTACGATGGGTGCTCGGCCGTGGGCGCGCGCTTCTTGGCAGCGGCCGACTTGGCCTTGGTGGCAGCAGTATCAGCAGACATGGTAGTGGCCTATGTGAGAGGGCAAGCGGTCACAAGTTAGCCGACAGTTGATCAGACAGTGGGTTCACTTTGGCCACCAGGTTGACTAGCTGTCTACACTTACGTGGTGGTGGATGACGAGAGTGCGCAGCCGGCTGTAAACAAACGCAGCAAAGCGTAGATAGCAACAAGTGGTTGGTTGGTTGGGGTGCAGCAAGCGAGAAGGGCAGTGGCTCTGTTGCGTCGTACGCGCCGACCACCGCTGCCATTGCTTTATACCAAGCCGCCATGCCGTCAGCTCCGTTTCGATTCTGCCTGGGCTGACGTGGCGAGGTCATGGGGCCACGCGGTCTGTGATTGGCTCGTCACGCTGCGGAATCGAAATCATTTGTTTTGATTCCAGCTGACAGCGCCCATGCACCACGCGATTTTGGATCACATTCGCCGCCCTTGCACCACCGTCACCGCTTGGTCGCCTCATGGTGGCATCAGCTGTGCAGCACAGCCACAGCGCCACCGTGCCGCATAGACATGTCGCATCGCATTTATATGTATGGTACACAGTAGCAATAGGGCGGAGAAGGCAGGAAAGCAGCACGCGCCGCCTCATGACTGAGCCGCCAGGCGGTTCACATACTTGAGATGGGGCTCGTTGGCACTGGCAGCATGTCGACTGCGCAGACTACGCCGAGATGCCTCTGCACGCGTGGCCGCCTTGTCTTCGTCCTACGACACACGTGCGACGGTTAGGGTGCGCTGGTTTGCCGTCGTCTGTCTCGGTCACGGCTGCTTACCGGCTGTTCGCGCTGCTGCTGGCGCTCTTCGATGGCCTCAAGAATGGTCTCGCGTTGTTTCTCCAGCGCACGCCGTAGAGCAAGCTCACGTTCGCCCCGCGGGTCTAGCCAGACCTGCAGCTGGTCAAGCTATCCCATCCCATTCTCACCCGTTAGCATCGTCATCGCCGCCGTCGAAACCGCAATCACTTTCTTCTCACGCGCACCTGCTCCTCTGTGTTGAGATAGGCCCAGTGACCTGCATGCTGCTCCGCACAGGCGCTATTCCAGTGCTCTCGCAGGGCAGGCGCACTGCTGTCCAGTGCAGCACGCTCATCCTCTAGCGGCGGCTGGATGTAGATGCGATCACCGGTATTGGCCACCTCCTGTCCGGCCACGCTGGCGACAAACCAGTAACGGCGATACCACCGGTCGTAGCCAAGCGGAATAGCACGGATTGCCAGACAACAGCTGATTTCACGGTCCAGTTTCTCGCGCTGTGGGCCGCGTGCCATCAGTCAAATTGGCATTAGCACACACACACACACACGCACGCACGCACACACATGCACCCGCGATGCTCGCCATGTCTGCATTGCTTACCTTACGAAGCAGAATGCGCTCCTCCTCGTCGAGTTTTCGCCGTGTTCGCAGTTCCTCGCGTGCGCGGCCTATCTCACGTTGCCGCTGTGCCTCCTTGATCTCGCGCTCCAGGTTCTTGGCACGCAGTTTGGCTTGTCGAGCGGTCAGACCACTCCTGTACCAGCGATAGACCGCGTGATTAGCCTACGCATCCACATGGTATGATGCTTGCCCACCCCTCCTCGACCACACGTACGAGTCGTCACTATCCAGGGCCGGATCGTGCGTTGTTGACAGTGGGGTGCTTTCACGCTCGCTATGCATCGAGCCTGTTTCGCCGTCAGTGTTCATCTGCGCCTCAACATCGGCCCGCTGTGTGACACTACAATCATCGTCAGAAAGGTGCCGCTGTAGACCATGCGCAAAGCAGCTAGCCAACCAAGCCCATCCGTGCTACCCATGGCCTCGCTAAACCACGTACATCTTCCTCAGCTCGCGGCTAATGTCCATGCGCTCCTTACGCAGCTCGGTCACCTTTTCGCTGCGCTGGTCCATGCTGCTGCTGTAGCGTGGTACCACCATAGCCAATCACGTGTTAGCATAGTCGCCTAGACCGTCATGCGCGGGCCGACCTACCGTATCACCGAACCATCCACCACAAGGTCTATCAGCCAACACATCACGGCAAGCTTCTGTTCAGGCCGCAGCGTCACATAGCACTCTGCCACGTCCTCTGGCGTCACGCCGATGCTGATGAGGTGTCGGGCAATGTCGCCATAGCCTGGCAGTGTGTCCTCTGTGGCCAGCTACGCCAGGACCAGGTTGGGTTAACGCCTACCCTGGTCCGCACCGCTCCTCAGCACTCACCTCGCGCATGCAGCCAAGCAAACGTGCCTCCCATTCCACCTCGTCATCGACGCCTTCCCACCAGTTTTCGCTGGCTTCATGCAGCTCTACAGCTTCGAGCGGATCTGCATCGCCATCGTGATGTGCGGTCTTGGCCGCCCGCTTGCCATGCTTTGCATCTTCCTGCATCGCATCGTCCTGGTCATTTGTTTCCTCGTCGTCCTCATCGCTGTCGTCATCCGAAGAGTCCATCAGTTCATCATGACGCGCCACTAGGGTATCCCGATCGGTGGCGGCACAGCGGATCAGCGTGGTATAGGTGGCCGAGGTGAGGCGACACAGCGGATCGAGCGAATCGTGCAGCACCGACATGCGAAAGTCCTCCAGCGAAAAGCCCGTCAGCTCGAGTGCCGCGCTGATTGTCCATTCATCCTCGAATGGTTAGCAGCGGCCAGCGTCAAACAGCACTTTGTTTGGCTACTCACCCGAATGTGCAGAGGAACCACCACGTCTCGAACAGGTCGTGGAACCAGACATCGGGCACACAGGTCGTCCGCGGTGGCATGCGGCGCTCGTGCAGCGGTAGTTGCAGATCGTCAATAGGATACTTGATTCGTCCAGCGGCCTCTTCCTCCACTGCAACCAGCGCGTCGGTGAGCGTCGGTAGAGCTGCGTCACGCTACACTACTCACGTTTGAATTTCTTCTCCGGCGAACCTTTACGCTCCTCTGCAGTACGCTTCTCGGGCGTGGCTCTCCCTTCAAGGCGCTCGTCGGCCGCATACAGTGGGTCATAATGTGCCTGCACACCAAGACCACCGAATAAGTAACACAATGTTGTCTGTAGCCGTCGGCTCGTCGTACCTTCTTCTTGGCCTTTTTGCGCGCGGCCTCATCTCGCAGCACCTGTAGTGCGGGTGGCAGCTGTGTCGAAATACCGTAAATGTGCGCAATCTCTGGCTACATGCATCAACGCACAAGACACGCTGCCGTCAGTGTCATGGTGCATCTCCGTTTGTTGCGTGCCTGCCTCTACCTTGACCAGCCACGGCGCGTTAACATAGTTGTCTTTGGTGGCTGCATCGCGGATAAACTGCCGCAACAGCTGTTTGGTAAATGTTTGGCGGTTCCGACTGGGCATTGCAACATTGTATGTACACCCATGCGTGCATGCACATTGACCCCAGTGTGAGCCAAAAGCCGCTTGGCAAATAAGTTCATCCGACCGCCTACCTGAGGTATGTGCCGTCGACAATATGCTCGCTCGGGTCACTATTGAATGCGTCCATCATGCGCACGCGATATTCCACCTCGGTCGCGTCCACAACATCCAGCTCATCGGGCGGCGGTGACGGCATGGGCACGTCGTTTAGAATGTGCTGTAAACTAGTACGTGACCGTCGCGGCAGCACCTGCATCACGCGCACACCGTAAACCAGCCCGTCGTCCGCCTGGTAGTTGACCGGCTCATCGGCAAAAAATCGGTGTTGCAGTTTTTGGTACGCCTCATCGACCAGATTGTCGATGCGCGATGTCTGAAACTGTACCAGCTTGAGTATAGCGCGCCGCAGACCGCGCGACGGCAGACGTTCCTCGACCGCGCGACGCGATCGCTGCTCTGACTCTAGCGCCTGCTCATAAGTGAGGCTCTGTTTGCCAGTATGCTCGCACTGCCAGACGGGCTTGCGGTAGAACTGGTAGCGCGCCAAGTACTCGCTGCATCCACGCAGCAGCAGCAGCAGCCATGTTAACCGACCATCTCTCTACCACCACCACCGCCATCCCCCACGACTCGCTCGCTACCCACTCGTAGGACCGGAACGTTTCCCCGGTAAACCGAATCATCCAGCACGGCTGCTCCTCCTCTCCATCGTGGATCTCCGGCATCGGTAACAGCGGGATGCGCTTCCGGCGATACAATGGCATCTTATGCAAAGACTAGACACGTCCTGGTCGAGTCGCCACAAGACTAGCGTGGCACGACAGCTCTAAAGGCAACTGCAAACCACGTGCGTGTGTGGGTGGGTGGATGGGTGTATGCGTCGATGGTAATCGTTGCCGCGACAGTGCCAGCAGTGACAGACGCAGTATATGCGTGCGGTAATGATTGATCTCCAAGCGTCCGACCAAGCTGGATTCGAGCACAGCCGTGGTCAAAGCCAAGCTACCTGCAACGCGAGCACAGGCTAGTCTGCAATCACGGTGGCAGTTCGTCAGCGCGGCCGCCGTCCACAGTAATTAGCCGTGCGATGTGGCAAAGACAGTGCGCGCGCAGGTCCGGTAAGATGAGCTGGCTCGGACGCGGCGTTAAGCCAGCAGCAAGATGGTACGCCGGAATGTTGGCGTGGAGCGGTGGTTTAGCGGTGGCGAGGGCAGTGGTAGCAAAAGGGGAAGAAGAAGCAGGCACTGGCGATGGAGAAGGAAAGGGGCGGGGATAACTTGGGCTGCCGGGACAGACCGACAGAACGCGGTGACGCGAGAGGCGCACGGAAGGACGCCGTTGAGGCGTAGTACAACAACAGCGGTCCTGGCCAAACTAGCCATTGCCCAGCGCAAGCACTATGGCGGTCATAGCGACGGTCATGGCGGCAACTGCCCTGTACGCGCCGACTTGGCCGCGGCATGGCCACGAGCGCAATCGTAAATGCCTCGAAATTCCGGTAGCGATGCGGCCGTCTCGGAGATGGCCAGGCGCGCCATGCACGCCACTGCCTCGCCCTCGCCGTTTCTGCACCTTGCCCAACTGATTGGTCCCTAGCACAAAGCTTGCGCGGCTGGTACCCAGACAGGCCAGCCCTGTGGATGATGGCGGCCCATCGCGGAGACTAAAGCAGCGGCCGCACCGTACTTGCGTTTACCCGGCCGTAGGTACTGTCCGCAGTCGGCCGTGCCGCAAAACTGCTTTCTGCCTGGTGATACGCTGCCTGGCAGCATGGCAAGTGCGGCTTGAGCATACGCAGCGGGCAGCGGGGTAGGATGTGGATGGACATTGGTCACAGTGGTGCTTCATCTGTATGGTGGCCTGTGATTGGTGGATGGGCTGGATCGCCCGCTCTCCTAACGCGCACATAAAAGGCAGGTGGACGCATGCAGCAAAACGCGGCAGGCGTGGTGTGTGACGGAGCCTCGGCTGGCCCGCGCACCCCGACCCACTGTGTACGCCAGTGGCCGCGTTCCGCGCTCGAGCGGCACAGCCCACCGCCACACCAGTACCCACATGTTGGTACGCATTCGAAAGCTGCCGACGAGACGCGTCCGATGGAGGCCATCCCAAGGCCTGTTTGTGCGTTGCTGTTCGTTTGCAACGGGGCAGAGTGGCGTCGACATGCGCGAGAACTTGCGTTTGTGCGCCAGCTTTGATCGCAGTATGCACGCCCAGGCAACACGCCATAAGCTACGCAGTGCCGCGTAGAAAAAAATTTATAAGTTTACACGCACATAGAAAGGCCAGTCATTGCTGTTGATGACACTAGCAGACTGGAAGGGAAATGTGCGACCGCCTGAGCAAGACATTGGAGATGGTGGTCTGTTTCATCCATCTACGATTCGTACTTGCGGCATGCAGCACCCTGCTGATGGGCACGCATACCTTGGTGAGTTTGGAACACGCGGCCGCAGCAGCTAAAGACGTGGTGCTCGTTGGTGGTGAGCAGGTGATCCTCAAGATCGTTGAGGTCATCAAAAAGCTCTCGGCAGTACGGGCAGTAGAGGTCTTCCAGTGCATCGGCAAGCCATTTGGAAACGTGTCCACGCCGATGCGTGTGCCTATCAATCATTTCAAACAGGTCAATATCCCGCGCACGCTGCTGTTGCTGCCGCTCCTGCTTCCGGCGGTTCTCATCGCAGTCGTTGCGTGCAATGTGCGCCTGCAGTGCTTCCTCCGTCTCAAACACATCACCACAGCAGCTAAACACCTGATGCTGGGTCGTTGTGTTCAAGTGAGCCTCCATGCTCTGCAGCGAGTGGAACTGCTTGTAGCAGTAGCCACAGCGAAGCAGCTGCAGACAGCCGTACATCCACGGGTTGACCCGACGCAGACCAGCGTCCGCTTCGATAAGAACGTTATCCAGATGCAGCTGCAGTTCCCGGTTGAAGCGAGCTGCTTGCGCCGCCACGTTGTGGCCGACAAACATGACGCGGGGATCGGCTGCATCTTCCAC
>KZ992664.1:0-22766 GCA_003614735.1 Thamnocephalis sphaerospora | reverse complement strand
TCAAGCGTAGCGCGTGCAGAATGTGTTGAGCGCTGTAGAATGTGGCGCAACTCTGTGTAGGCATGAAAATGGGTGTACTGAAACAGCGGTATGTGAATGACTTGAGCACCGTGAGTACAGGAGGATGAAGGCCGGAAAGACCAGCGGGCGTTGTAGCATGCAAGGTCTTTTGAATACTGGCTCATGCGCAATAGCCAAGCGCACCTCGTAGCAAGATGCGCTAGCGTCTAGTTGCGATGGCAAAACAGAGTAACCAGTCCTTTGTGACTTCTATCTGGCTTTGTTTACCACAGACCTGCCCAAGACCAGCAGACCATGCTTTCGATTACATCACCCTATCATCGTGCCACTGCCATCGTCTACGGCTGTGCAGAGTGCATCATGCTACTTGGATGCACAACCCTATTGGTTCTCGGCGTGTTCGAGCCCGCATTGCCAGTGCAAAGCGTCCGAACGGTTACCCATCCCAGTACTCACCTTGCAGGGCGTGCACACAAGCAAGAACCCACACTATTATTCAGCCTGCCATATGAGGCTACACATGAAGTGTCATATCCACCTCCTAGCTTAGTATTTTGGAGCCAGGGTAAAAGTGTAATGCTTTAGCTTGTTGACATGAGCGCGCAGCTGTATCCGCTTTGGAGCACGGACATGAGCTGCGTGGAATGTACTCGGTGATACGGTTTGCCATTTGCGCACGGCAAGTGCACCGCATAGAGTATCTGAAACGACTGGTGCATCGCCGCGGCCTCGCAAGGAGATGCAGAGTAGCGCTGCAGGACGCATGTCGCCGAGCGCAGTGGGCGTTTCGCGTGCTGTACAGTGCCGGCCCGATGCATGAGCGCACTGCAGTATGGCTTGTTAGCAGTCAAGACAGCGGCGCTTATTGCGCGACTGGCACGCATGCTCTGATGGGCGTGGCACGCCTGCAAACAAGCGCGTTACTTTTACTCCTACAGCCCCCCAGATGGCCAGCGGAAAGGGCAAGCAGCACTGGCATTGTATAGAATGTAACAGACGCTCGTAAGTAACAAAGGCACATTTATAATGATAAAACAGGCGGATGCAACATCGCTATGTACGCCGGAGCGGCGAGCCAGTGCGCGCATTCTTTGAGGGTGCCGGGCGGGTGCCATCCTCTGCGTTGTCCTTGAGCCAGTGGCTACGCGTAAGCAGCGCGCTTGGCAAGGGCCGCAGGTTGGCCTCGGGACGCAGTATCTCCTTCACCATCTCCTCGACGGCACGGTTCCAGTGATTCATTGGCCGCGGCTTACGCCACTGATCCAAGCTTTGTGCGCTGCTCAAAGACGCCTGCGCAAATTGATGGATAAGAGTCGGATGGAAAGGGTATTCGTCTTCGAGCGTTCGGTAGAGCGCCACACCAAGCGACCAAATGTCGGCGTAGCGCATGTCCGGTACCGGCAAACCCTTTTGGTACGCCAGCAGCTCTGGTGCCATAAAGTTCACTGCGCTAAAGTGCGACGGACGCTCGCGCTGTTTCCACAGAGTGGTGGTGCCCAAGTCGATGATCACCGCGTTCAGCTCCACCATCGTGCTGCGATACTTGACTACGCCCTGGGCCTTCTCGCTTGCTGTATCTGTGACAGGGCTGGTTGAGATCATGATGTGCTTGCCCTTGAGATCGCCATGGGCAAAGCCGGCGTCGTGCAGTGCCTGTGTGCCCAGAAGCGTTTGGCGGAATATCTCGCGGGCCACCGCATCACGTTCGTCTTCATTGGCTTGGCGTACTACATTATCTAGATATGTGCCGCTTAGCTGCTCCATCACCACGCAGTGGTATTCGTTGGGCGTGCTAAAGTTGTGCAGCATCTTTACAATGTGCTTGATACCGGTAGGCGGAGTGGCACTTGCAGAAGCGATGTGCTTGATGGCTGCTAGTGCGCCGACTTCGCGCTTGTAGCTTTCGGCATCCAGCATGCATTTGATGAACGCGGGCTCGTCGTTGTAAAGGGCGTGTGCAGCATAGTCGTTTATATCGCCGACATACAGTCTGAACAAAATTTGCAGCTGGTCTTGGGACGTAAGATCGGGCTGAGATCCGCCACTGGGAATGGTGGCAGCAGCGGCAGCGGCAACTAGCAGGGCAAACATGCTACCGATGGCAGCGATACCGGTGTGGAACTTCATGGTGAACTGCTTGAGTGGGAAGAGTTGGCTTGGCCGTCTAGGCAAGGCGGATGAACGTAGGGTAAATGTGGCGGACGTTAGGTGGGCGGATCGTTTGCTGGAGAGAGTGAGCGCGTACGTGGCGTTGGCGGATGCGAGAAGATGTTGGGCGACATCTGGGCAATCCGCCGTTCATATATGGTGGCACGCTTTTCGCACGCAGATCTTCGGAACTGGGTCGGGGTTCGGCATAGACAGTGGATAACGTGGTAAGACCAGCACGAGGCCAAGAGATGCGAGCAAGTGATGGACGCTCATACAATGTTCGGTGGCTCGCACGTCGCGCCTGTCCAAAAGCGGTTTATCAGAGTGGTATGCTGATACACAGCGCCTAGCCCCATGGCTCCGCCACCGTCGCGGATGCAGGAAGTGACAGCGTCGTGGGAAAGGCGCCACATGGTGCTGATGTGACTGTGTCATGCTCACGCCTGCTTGTATATTGGCCTAAGCGCTCGTTTGCTCATCAACAAGCAACATCTAACGCTGAACTGCTTAGCGAAGTGGTGCGCCAAGGGTTACAATGCCAGCACTTGATAGCACAAGCGTGGTAGTACCGATGTCCCCGCGTTGAACAGCAAGCGTTCATTCAGGCTCGTGCACGCCAGCCACAATCGACCAAGAGACGAGCGGGGTAGCTTGCACATGGCGTTCCAATATAGTGTGTCCAAATGAGCCCGCAGCCAATAGCAGGCGGCAGCGTGCGGATTGCAATTTCAAGCTGACGGCTCCCTGGTCGTGCGGGGTAGTAGAGGCCCACGAGTGCGCTTTGGGAAATGGTCCCCCGTGACCCATCCAAACACAGCATAGGTCTCGCGCAAGCAAGCGACAAACTGCCCACCAGACGGCGCGCTCTGTACGGTAGCATGTTGGCCGGCATTTGCGCTGGTGCGGGGTCTCCGTGCATGCGTGCCAGACATCCGCGCAACATTAGCCAAACTGCAGTTGATGATTGGCGCTGTCTACCAGTGCCAACGTGTTGCATCTTCACAAGTCTGCGGGCGTTGTGTGGAAACTATCATGCCACGGCGCAAGCCAGCGGCGCATCATGTGTCTTGGCGGTTTGCTAGGACAGCTGCGGAAACATTTCCAACCACGGCGGTCCGGTGACGTTGGCAACCTGGGCACGTGATCTTCCGAGGATCGGCGAATCGCTTTGCACAATTTGCTGGTGTCGTCGCCATTACTGTCGCTACTGCTGCTGCCACTTGTGGCTGTTATTGCCGCACTGCTTGCTTTTACTTTTGCCGCTAGCCTACCTCTTGCCTTGCCATTGAGGCCTGCTGGAAAGTGCGGGTGCTCTTCTTGCCGCACCGTCCTGCCTACCGGCCGCTGACGTAGCTGCACGGTGCTCGTGCTTGGCCGCCAAGCGGTCAGTATCCACTCTCGTGGTGCGCCTGCCTGCCTGTTGTGCTCTACGCTCCTGCGGGTGGTGTCGGGCGACGGCGCTGCTTCTTTGCTCTTGTTCGCCCTCATCACCTGTACGCTAGCCATCTTGTCTTTCTGGCGCGCCTACTCTGTGTTGTACTCTGTTTTATCTACGCTCAACATCCGTTGCCTGCCGCTGCATTCGACATATTAGCTAGTGCAACTGTGTCGCCACTGCTGGATATCTGCCTGCGTCATTCATTGTGACTGGGCGTGCTCCGCTGCACCTCACTCGTCGGTGTGCAGAGCGAGTGGCAGGCACGCTTGCTCCTCTACCGTTTCAACGACGTGGTCTCCTGGCGTGGAGTAGCTGACGATATCCAGGCAGCTGCCAGGTGAGTCTTGTGACGACAACAGCTGTAGCGTTTGTGGCAATGCTAACAGGTCGCCTAGTTCCCGACACAAGGCCCGCCCTTTGTCGCTTTATTCATTCCTCTTCACACTACCTCGACGTCCGCTGGATATCAGTACCTCTAGCCGACCATATTGGCGATTATTCTTGTTCGGCGGTCCACTCTGTTTGTGAGGCCTGGTGAACATCTTTGGTAGGCGGCTCGAATTTATCCGGTTCCGCCTGCCGACCTTCCAAACTGCGGCGATGACGGATAGGACTGCGATGGAACAGGCAGCGTTGGCTGCTTTGCCCGCCAACGCTTCGGAGGTGTCGCTGCCAGCAAATGGCGGTCCGGAAGGATACTCTGAGGAAAGCAGTCGTCCATCCTCGACCGCTTCGTCAGCATCCGGATACCATTTGCAGTATCCTCCTGCGCCGCGTAACCAGCATTATGCTCAGCAGCATCCGTATCCTCCAAGATATGTGGCGCAGCACAATGCGCATCCTCCGGATCTAATGCATCAGCACCAGCCTATACATGCCATGCAGCAATCGCCACCGCCGGCTGTGATACTTGGCTATCACCCTTACCATCACCAGCCGGGCGCTTACAGCTATCACAGCGACGGCGGCGCGCGAGCTTCTGGACGGGGTCAGGCCGCGTCTCGCACATACCATCCTATGCATCGACCCATGTCAATGATTGACGTCAGTCGCAACGCTAGCGAGGGCAGAGGTAACCATATGGGCGCAGCACGATCAGACGCGCACCAGCGTCGGACATCCTATGCCGCGCGTCCCCCTTCGTCGGCGCACAGTCCTCCAGGACCTACGGAAAGTGCAGCATTGCACACACATAATAATCCGATGCACCAGCGCTACTACAGTCAACAGTTTCACCGCAATGCTTCGCAGGCCGTCGACAGCGCGGGTTGTTCGACGTTGCCTAGTGCAGACACATCGTTCAGCAATGCCGGTGGCGGCGGCGCTCACGACACACCGCCGCGGCCATTTTCGGCGGACGTCTCTTCGTCGAGTCACTATCAGCATGATAGCCGGGCAAGTGTGGAAATTATCGCAGGCGCAGCCGGTGTCCAGGAAGGTCGCCGCGAGGAAGCCTCGACCGTGCGACCATTCTCTCCGATTTCACTCGATGCTATCGATGAACGGCTGCTGCAACACTGCGACGACATGAGCGGGTCCGCTGCAGGAATGGAACAAAATGAGGCGCATCACCGCCGTATGCAGTCTCAGCTACTGCAACGTAAAGGTACCGCCTTGGGCGCAGCACCAATGCCTGGCCGCCAGCGAAGCTCAACAACAACCTCTGATGGCTCTGGCTACGTGTCGCCACGCTCTTCGCAGGCAGGCTTCAGTGGTTCTGCACCTCTGGCATTCCCACTCACTAGCAACCCGAACGAGCCCACGCTTGCCGGACCAGTGCCCAATCCAAAGCAGCGGACGCTCTACGCAGATGCCGGTCCTAACGCATGGCTGCCTGAACCAGTCCCGCCCGGTAAAGGTGGTGCAGGCGGCGATGGCGAGGGTAGCGGCAACACCAGTGAGATTTCGGGCACCCTGGGTGCCAACGATGGTCCCACCGTGGATGCACTGCTATCGGCCAAGTCAAGTACGCGCAATAGCAAGTTTCGCCTGTCGATTCGCTTTGACCGGGCATTCTACACAGCCGGCGGCCTGGTCACGGGCCAGATGGAGGTGGTGTGCCAATCATCGTCGGTACGCATTGGCGAAATCTCCATCGAGATCATTGGCATAGAAGGTAGGCCAGCATGGCATCATGGCAGCAAGGCAATCGTGTGCTGATGCAATGGTCATGCGTGTGCAGAGATTACATCCGATGCATCAATCGGTGCTTCATCCAATGGACGCCGACGCTTGTTTTATCGAGCGCGTACTCTGCTGCACGAACCATCCGCGCCATCAGATGCAGCGTTACGCAGCCAGCAACCAGGCAAGCGAGTTAACGCTGCTACATGCTAGACTCTCGGTAGCTAACGCAGATGGTGCAATTCACACTTGCCGTTGCAGATCGTGATGGATATTGGCGTGCACGCAAGGCAACCACGTCGCTGGCATTTGCAGCGCGTCTGTCTGGTCGTCTGCCTAGTACTTACCGGTCCAAAGCAGGCTCGGTGCGCTATATTGTCTCTGGGTAAGGGCGGAGATTGACTATCGCTTAGAAGCGTAGTGCGTGCTTACGCTGGCGTCTAGTACTGCGCAGGTAGTAGCTTCGGGCAATCGCGCAGAGACGGTGGCGCATACACGTTCTGTGTGCATTTACGAGCGCTGGACGCTGGACGAGGTGCGGCGTGCACGATCTGAGCGTATACGTGCGGAGGCACGCAAACGCGCCTTTCTTGGTGGCGAGGGTCACCTCTCTTGTGTGGTTGAGACGCCGCGGCGTCTCGTAGCTGCAGGAGGTCATGTGTATGTGAATCTAGGCGTTCGCAACCATACCAAGAAAAAGGCAAGCAGTCTGCGCAAGTGTCGTGTGATCATGCATCGATTGCATCTACTTATGCGCATTGCATTGATATACAGGTGACTGGCATTCGTTTTACGCTGTGGCATCGCTCCGTGGGGCGAAGTGAGGCACGCGTTGAAAAAGAAATGGACTACACGTCCAACTCGATCATGGACGCCAACTGCCGGCAGGTGACTGAACGCATATTCCGTGGCGACGACTGGCGCTTTGAGCCCGGCGAGGAGCGCGAGTTGATGCTGTCTATGCCCATCCCGGTAAGTGCAGCGTATTCTGACGATCAAATGGTGGGCTGTACTGATTCATAGTCGCGGATGTTCCAGCACAACAGTTTGTCGCTGCGCAATACTGCGCTGCTTGAGGCTTCAAACATTCTGCAGGTGGCGCTGCTAATGCATCTGAGGTTGGTTGTGCGTGACAGCGTATTGGTGGTATGCGCTTACTCAAGGCTGCCCTTTGTCGACACACAGCAAAGATCTTACCGTGGAACTACCCATCTACATCACGCATCCGTCCTCGTGGAGCGATCGACCGCCCGACGACGACGAGGACGATCTGCTATTCGGCTCGACCTATGCTGCTAGTGCGCGGGAGCGCCGTGCACTAAAGCGATCCACCACAAAGGTGTACTCTGCCTTTTACGGTGCCAACGGTGAGTCCACTATCTCAGCGACCCGGCAACGCTACGCCTTGTGTTTTTCGCCTTACCCATTTGCTGATATGCATGCGATACACAACATCAGGGATTGATCTCGACACCAATGTGGAACTACCGCACGGATCCGGCATTGGCGGCATGCCAGAAACATCAGGTAAGCTGCCGCCAAGTTATTGTAGCGGTGTAGCAGCGATCTAAGTTCGGCATCAAACATTTGCAGATGGCGCTTCTGCGGATTCTCCATACGATACCACAATGGAGACATATCCGCCCGACTCTATGCCTTCTTCTCGGCCCGTCTCAGTATCTGCTGAAATGGTGGCTCAGCAGCTGCTACTGCAACAGCAGCAAGAGGCTGCAGACATGGTAGGCGATGAGATGCAACCACTGCCGGCACCGCAGCCCCCAGGATGGAGTGGCACGCCATCCTCCACCTTTGGTCGCGGTCTCCTGCCGGCGTCCCTGCATGTAGTCAATCCAGATCAGTCGGCCATCAGTGGCTCGGGAGACAGTGTGTATGTACAGACTATTCGCGCCAGAAACATCTTGCCATCGTCTACCCTACCTGGCGGCGGTCGACCTGGTGTCAGCGCACGCTCGCCACTTCATGGGGATGTAGACGAGGCGGAAGAGCACCCGCCCGAGCCAGCACACAGTAACTCAAACCATAACATCTTGCCAAACGTCGACCCGGTTTCCGTTGCGGGCGTGGACGCTGTAAGTCTTCAAAGCGCCGCGCTCGAGTCAGTGCCCGTGACCGCACTGCCGCCATCTGCCGATGGGTTGGACAGCCGCCTGCAGAGTGCGCCTGTGCCTTCTGCAGTCCCCGCCATATCGTCCATGCCGCACTCCGCTACAGCTGGCCTAGCACCTGCTGAGGTGGGCGTTAGTGGATCCGCTGGCACGACGGCAGGTCCAACCGTCGATGCCCCGCCGTCGCGCCATATCGATGCATTTGTTGAGTCACGCTTTGCCACCATTACCCGTAGGGATCTGGAGGCAGGCAGCGTAGATCCAGCGCTGGACACAGCTCCTGATGCGGCAGAGGCAAGAGTGCCGAGGACGACGCGTGGCGGTGCAAATAGGAAGGGTAGACGTAGACCGGCATTGTACACCAATTCGTCGGACGAATGGTTTGCTGTGCGCGGTGATGCGAGGGCTACGCCTGAGAAGCAGCACAGTCCTGCGGTCGGTAATGGCACAAAAAAAATCACACAGGCATTCTCTATGGCGCCTGCACCAAAGAAATCTGCACGACGCTGCACATTCACGACATCTACCGCGCTGCATAATATCCGCAGCGAGGCACGCGGCGCATCAGTCGGACATATGCACGGCCGGTCAAAGACGGCTCCGTCGAAAAGCTGTATCGTCTGCAAGTGTACATGTGCTGCCATTCATGGTGCAGAGGACGGGAACAGCGGTGGTGTTTATCATCGGTCGCTTGAGCGCAGTAGGTTGAATGTATCCGCTACATCCTCGTCGCATCGTCGTCGTCGTCGCCGTCTAGTAGTCGACGCTTCGTGTCGCCATGATGTGCGCGATGTGTTTGCTCGACGAGCTCAGTCGCTTGCCGAGTCCCATCGACGGGAAGCGGCAAGAGTATCGCGTGTATCGTCGGCCCGCCGACCCAATGTCACCAGCGCATCAGCCGCAACGACGGACACGAGGCAGCAAAGCAGGCGGTCACGCGGACCCCATCGTTACGCCCGGTTCGGCATCCATCCACGCTTCGGCGCTACGTGGCAGTGGCACGTCCGGGCCTTAGCTTTGTGCACGACTGTGTCGAGCAACAGCCGCCGGTGACATCTTTGTCGCCCGCCTCTGCTGCGCTGCACGAGTCACGCAAGTTGGATGCCAACGAGACTGAGTCTACGATGGATGCGCATGTCGCCGCACGCTCACCAGTGCCTGTGCATGTTGCGCCAGCCGAGAAAACTCGACAGCGGCTGCGACTGCGCGTCGAGCGGATTGTGCGTCGCCCGACGCATCGACGTGCCATGACTCGCATTGAGCGGAAGCTGACTGCAGCTCGTGCACGCGTCGGCAGCGTGATGCTGCGGCAGCTGAATCGAATGTCTACGATGCCGTTTGTCCGCGCCATGTCGAACTCGCACATGCCCATGTACCCTGGTGGTGCTGCCACCGCTGCGCATGCTCACACGGACATCGCTCTCCAGACTGCCGTGTCACCAGTACTGCTGGTTCCGCTTGCCGTGCACTCAACCACGGCAGTTGCCACGCCCACGACCAAGTCGGCTACTCGACAAGCACCCAATACCGCCAGTGTTGCTCGCTCGCTGACGCAGTACGGCCGACCGCTGCCCAACCCGCCGACCCGGTCAAGCAGCGATGCCTCTCGCATCTCGTCTGACAGCCAACGCCCGACGCCTCCCAAGCCTAGCCCATCGCCGCGCCCGCTACCTACTCCGCCACGCCCGCACACTGCCAAGTAATTGCACGGGCATACGAAAACCCTTTGGCATATTATCTACCTATCTGCCTGCCTTGTTTCTTGATTACCCACTATTTTGCACCGGCCCACGTTGTGCCAATTGCAGGTCCAATTATTTAATAGGCAAGTGTTGTGGGTCTGTACGCCAACATGATATGTATTACAATGATCGTACACCTTAACTGTGGTATGTGTCGCCATGTAGTCGCCACGCTGCAGGAATCAGGTGCACTTGGCGCACAACATACTACGCGAAATAGGCCCTCAACATGGGTCAATGAGCGTAGCGGTAGATCCTGGCAGCCGACAATCGCACGGTACGCCGGCTACCCAGCTTTCGCGAGGGCGTTACGTATAATGTCTAGCTATCTTGGGCATCATCGTCAGCACGACCTATGATTCGCCATGCCCAGACCCAGACTTGCTGAAAATGTCGTGCATCATTGGTAGCACAATGCCCACTTGCGTTCCAGACCGCTCGGCAATGGCAGGCCATGCTTGCTTCGGCTTTGACTTCCAGCCTACAAGCGACACGGGTTACCGGCGGTCTATCGCTCGCTGCCCTTTTCAGCGTCGCATTGGCAGTTTAGCATCGTCATCGGATAACACTTGTAGATCTTGGCAATGGGACTGCTCATTTGTTCGGGATGTGGCGGATCGCGTGGGCACCCCAATGTGCTCAAATGGCAATGCAATCAGTGCGCCAGCCCGGGGCAGTCTTATTCGTGTGGCTGAACGCCGACACAAATGGACGCTGGCACGCGGAGCACCAATAGCAGTGCATATTCAAGTGGAGGTAGACAATGTGGTACTACAGCATGGTGCATTGTACGTGGTGCTGATGTTCAGCATCGCGTTCCACGATGGCTGTACACCGAAGTGACCAAGCACTGCCATCCATCAGACACGGCTTCCATGGGCGATGGATGGGCGAAGCAGGTTCCAATGGTGAGTGTGGGTGGTCGGCCGATCATTCGGCCGGTTGGTTGGTCGCGTGCCGGCTAAGCTGCGAACGCTCCGCATGACACAGCAGCAGCCGTGCACCCTCTGTGGCTTGTTCTATTGCACCCACAACGCCCAAGCCGACACACCTGCTTTGACTCGCGCGCAGACTTTCCGCTACGCCCAAAGGCATCAGCACTTTCTACGGCTATCGCACCTTTTGGCCTAGAGATATCGATGCTGTTCAACTATACCGATCGTGACACTCTGCTGGAGGCAGACTGGGAAAAGGATGCAACCTACAAGTGGGGCATTCCGCTTCACCCGCTCGGCGAGATAAACACCATAGACTATGTGATGCAAGCTCAAGGCAATCTGCAAGATATGCGTGCGCGCACTCGCGGTATATTTTTGCAGCTTGCTACCAGCGGCTTTGTCAGCTACCTGTTTGTATACAATGTCATCACCGCAGCGCTGACGACACTTCGCCGGCCTCGCGCGCTCTCCAACTGGTGCTGCCTGATACAGGCTATCTCCGGGATTGGATATGTGACCATGGCACTGATGCTTAACGTGCCCGGAGGCACAACCTGCCGCCAGTCGGTATGGTACAGCGGTTCGGCCATTGTTTTGTCGTCGGTCTGCGTCAGCATTACGTTACTTCAAAGGGCCTACTTGGCCCATGGCCGTAGCAAACGTTTACTGTTTTTTGGCATTGTGCTTTTGCTTCCACAGCCGCTTACAGCGTTTATCATGTGGACCAGCCCGACTTTTATGGTGCCATCTATCGGATGCTATGTCTTTTATCCGCACTACTTTCCCTGGGTCAAGCTTGCTGTCGACGCACCCATTAACACCTTATTTTCGATTGCGTTCATCACCGTTGTCTACCAGCAGTACCGGCGATTCGGATCTGCGGCATGGGCTCAGCTTGTTCGGAATGGTATCCAGACCATGTGCACGATAGCTCTAGCCAATCTCATCTGCATGATTTGTGTGTCGTTTGAGGTGCTAGGCCTCTACTCGGAAATGTTTTTTGCATTTGATTGGATTCTTGTGTCGACGCTTCTGGCGCGCCACTGCAAAGCAATGAGTGCCCTCACCACCGAACCAAATCCTGAGCCGGGCAACAACGCAGATGAAAGCTTTTCGCTTATTGTTACCATGACTGGTATGGACCACGCGCACACTTCTGTGGCAACAGTACCGAGAAGGCACCTCAGCAGCTATTACATCGCGCTTCGGTAGCCGTGCAATGTTGACAGAGACAGCCTTTAGACGTCTTTGTCAGTGTATTATATGCTTGCTGCCAGCCACGACAGTGCTCGCGCATGTGCATGGTCTGCACCGCCATTAATTCAGCCGCTCAATGCTTGCAGTCGGGCAGCGGTAATAGCTAGTTGTGCCACTGAATTGGCACGTGACAAAAGTATGGCCAAATTGAAGCCTTTTTGCATTTTCACCGATGAATAGTCGCAAGAGTAAAGCCGATTTTATGCACACGATCTCGCCGCTTTTTGTATAAACGCACCATACTCCAATACTAGCCCTATGGTCTGCTACTATAATCACTAGCGTGCGCTGTTTGCCTAGATGCAGCATACACGAAATACGACAGCTAAATTGGCACATTCTTTACAGCGATAACCGTTTGCGTTCAGTTATAGTTTATCCCAATAAACCGCCCAACCTGCGCACCATGACCCAATCTTTTTGCATAGCCGCACCTATCTCGGCTTCTTTCGCGGTAAATGTTCTTCAGTCAAGCTACTCGTCCTCAAGAAGCAGCACGCTACATTCGGGGCAATGGTCGACAACCACCAAGTGGCCCTTGTAGCATTTTGAATGGTAGGCGTGACCACATGCCTAGACAGCAACTCGTTAGTCGGCGGATAATGCGACTGGAGAAAGGCTACATACCGCTATCTGGGTATCGTGAATGGATGTGAAAAGGTACTCGTCACAGACTGGACAGTCCTTGTCGAGAACATTCACAGTACATTGGTGCCGCTGCTGCAAACTGCTGCTTATGCAGGTGTTGCAGGTGTCACAGTGAAAGTAATCGTAGCCGATTCCTTTGCCAACACGGCAGATCCCGCACTTGGCACAGTGATAGAGAGAGCGCATTGGGCTGTTGTCCCAAAACTTGCACACATCACAGTAGTACTTGCCCATGGTAGTGTTGCAGCCTTTGCGGGCGCAGAGACGCGCAACCGGCTGCACAAGTGCGCATGCCATGCACATCATCATCTTGGTGGCATGTCTGCGCGCACGGGTGGTTGTAAGCATGAGAATCACATTACAGAGCGCACCGTCGCTGCTGTGCGCTATCAGCTTACCGAGAAATCGTGTGATCACATGCTTCGTCGTGACAGAGGCGACAGGTGAACCAGCGGCCGCAGCAATCCGCTTGGAGTTTCGCATTACGCTGGTAGTGCTTACAGCCCAGGATGTTACGCTCTTTATTCTGCGTAAGCAAACAGTTAGCGTGGCGTTCTAGGGCTCTACCTTTGCGCATTCACTCACGTAGTAGGTCGGCTTTATATCATCCACGCTGGGTGCCGCACTTTCCAGGGTGCAGCTATTCACCATCTGGCTACATAGCGTATCCTGCGAACTCTTAGCAAGACTATTGGCTCTTGGGCTGTACCGCGTGCCTGGTGTTTTGCCCGCATGCACCAGTTGCTTATTGTCGCAAACAAGCAGAACAGCATAAGTACGTGGCATGCCGACGCCCACCAACATGTCGACATACCTTCAGATACTCTGTCTTTTGGGCGGAGGAAATATATTGGTCGTCCAAAATGGCTAAAATTTGCTGAGCTAGCGCACCATGCTTACTGTCACTGGCTGGTGCGGGATGCTGTTCTGCCTTTTTGCTTTCAGTATCGTTGCCAAGAATGTCTTCCAGAGCCGCGCGCAAATCGCGACGAATCTCAACGGGCTTTGGCGAATTGGCGTCAAAACAGGATAGCTCACTATTCAGCATGGACAGAAGAAGTAGCACGCCACTATTGGTGGCGTCTATAGACTAGAGCGGCGATAGACGTGCCAGCAGAAGCAGTCAATATTAGCATGATATTCCGTGCTTTACCTTGGTGACGAGCAACGTTATACTAGCAGGCACCTACGTTATTAGCTGCTGTCTGTGCATCCTCGGCCACTTGCAGATTGGAGCGGACAGTGTCGACAAAGTCGTGTGCCGCTTGGTATATGCCGCCCTGCTGCGGCGCCGAAAATGACCGTGAGCACTGCGAGCCAGCACTGCTCTGCTGGCGAGCAGTGTGTGAGTTGCAGTCGGTGAGATGTGCATCTGCGGCTGTAGCGGACAGTTCAGGTTTGACCACAAACAAGGGCGGCAAGCTGGTGCCATAGCGGCGCCTGTCTTGCCACAGCTCCTGTAGTTCTTGATCAGAGCTGAACGATACCTTGTCTTCGTCATCATCAATGTATGCCAGCATCATGCCCTCTTTCCATTCTACACTAAATAGACGAGCAATCCGCCTGGTCAGCGTCTCCCAGACTATACTTTCCGGGGAAATGGAAAAGCGGCGAGTGGTGTCTCCATAAGTGACTTTAAGGTTGAGCATTGCGCCCATGCTAAGCACAATAGGGCAGCTGGCTGTGGAGATGAGGGCGGCACAAGGCGCAGAAAGGTCCGTGGATAGCAAGTGTGCAAGGCAAAGGTGCTGCTGCGGTTGAAGCAAAAGTAAAGGTAAGAATGGCGGGACTGGTATCGTGCGCAGTGACGTGTGCCGTACACAATGCTTGTCAATGGGCTGCCTGGTCCAATAGAAGCATCGCCGCCAGCCATTGTAGCTGTGTCACCATGTAACGATGCGTATGAGCTTGGGTTGTCGCAGGTAGAACATATGAAAACGCCGCCGTGAGTCTGATAGGAGGTAATGTCGTGCGGCCACTCATGTTGCCTCGCTGCAAACGCAGGGGTCGCCAATACTGGTATGCCAAAGAGGGCATGCCTGGCTATGGCAATAAGCTATTGCTGCGCTGCATCGAGCGTGACTGGCACGCGCCCACACCGTGCGCGTTGTCGTGCATGCCGCCATACTCGGCGTCCCTGCCTAGTTCAGCAAATTGTGTGCGCCTCTCCACCTGGCTTGGTCTAGCACACCTAGGCCTGTCGCTCTGTCTGCCTCAGCGTACCCGATCCTCCAACCTTTATGCCACACCGCGTATAGGTTACCAATCAGCCACATGATAGCCGCTGATCCTGAATGCGGCCGTGTTCTGCCACGCACGTTCAAGTCCGCAGCGGTAACAATGCCAATGTCACCCGCGTTCAGCCGCGCACACCGCTACTTCTGTTTCCGTTCCAGCCTATTCCGCACTTTGCCACGCTCCTACTCATTACTCTACCGTCAACACGACACTTTGTCTTTTCTGCACAAGCGTCCTTTAGAGCCAACTGCACACGAACAGCACTCTGCGGCATGTTCTGTAATGGCCTTGTACACTACAGTACCACACAAAGTTTATTATAGCAGGGCGAGCGCGTCTTGGCGGCTAGCACGGTGCCTGCTGCCGCTGCTCCTAGTACTAGCTGCTGTTGTCGCGCGGCATGTTGAACTAGTGCACGCCAGCTTGGAACTTAATACTACAAGTGGAAATCACATCTTTCCGACGCAAGGCCACTTTAGACAGACACTAGTCAGCAATGCAGCAGACGTGGAAGTAGCGGCGGAAAAGCGCCAACTTAGGGGCAGCATGGTGCCTATCCAATTCACGTCTGCCTGCAAATTGAACGCCATACCGGTGGCCAGCACCGCCCAGAGCATGCAGAATGCAAACCAAACGCTGTTGATTGCTGATCCGGATGCCATAGCTACCGGCAGCTGTGCCTCATATAATCAGGTGCGCAACGGAAGATGCTGATGTGCAGCTCACGCGATCAGCTCACCGCCGTCAATGCAGATGACCCAGGCGGTTTTAAGCCAACTGCCCAGCTTCTATGACGCCAAGTACCCCCGGGTCGTTGCGCTTTTGATAACACTCCGCACTACAGCAGCGCCAGGCGGCGTTCCAGGCGGACCACTGGACATCTACTGTCGGCCAGGGGTGTCCAGCGATGGACCATGTAGCCTGCCGCCGGGTAGTCACGCGGGTATTGTCACTGCCTTTTTGGAAAATCAGCAGGGCCGGGAAGCGTGGCAGCGTGCAAAGACCTCTGGAAGCGTCGCAACGGGAAAGTTGGATACAGGTGCGGATGGCGGCTGCATCGGTAACTGAACAGCATGATTATTTACCTACCTATGGGTGTTATGACGGCAGAGGACGGAGCATGGAATGATACGTTTACATCTCGAGGCTTTGCTCTGTACGGCTGGTGCATGTGCTGCCTGGTACGTTTATCAACAACGATACTCGCTTTACATTGCATGCGGCTAATTCGCAGCGTTAATCGCATACCAGAATGCTGCGGTTGCACTGTTTGGATTCTTTCGCCTTTTTCAGCTGCTTTTCTGGCGTGAGCTACGCATCTCAGCGCGCAATGTCACCTACATTTTCATCACTGCCGCCTCTGCTGGTAGGTCGGGTAGCCAGTCAGGACACAACAGTGTCGGGTATCACGTAGACCACTAACTTGTGTGCTACTTGTCGTCGGCAGTGCGAACGTTCATGCACTCGTTCTCGATGCTGGACAGCAGTTATGCCATCATCGACATTGTGTCTGAGCTGCTATCAAGCATTGGACTGGCAGCGCTGGGTATACTCTGGTACGAAAAAGACACGCACAATACGCGTTACAAGAACTGCTTACTCATGCTTCCTGGATGCTGCTTGTAGGCTCACTAAGCTACCATACTTTACCCGTGGTCGCCGCATCGCAAGCTACATTGGTCTGGCAATTGTCGGCATGATTGCTGTCACCCGCTTGGCATGGGGAATTAAAGTGCTGCCCATGCCATTAGCATTTACCGAAGAAGGTGGCCAGGCCAACGCCATTATGGAGGCGATTTCCAGCGGCATCTTTTCTGCCTTCTTCACCACCTATGGTAGGCACCTTTGCATAGCCGTCCCCATGCCATCTGAATCGACGTTTACCGTAATGCACACAGCGCTAGTGTTTTGGCAGCGATGGCGAAAATATGCACTAAGCGAGCAGACGCGAGGTGCTACACAACGCGTACGTGTTATCGCGCGTGCAAGTTTGCTCTCGCGTCCGGCTAACGCTCCGTCATTCTGTATCTTTGGCGGTACCGCCATGGCTGTTTGCCATCTGTAGCTAACCACACTGTCAATTCTGGAAGCGTGTGTACACACCTTTCTCTTGGTCCTAGCGGTGCTTTCAACAGTACCCCAAATTACGCAGACGCCTAGTGGCCTGGTGGCAGTCGTTGCGCTGCGTTCGATCGGCTATCTGATGCGAAACGCCACGATCGTTGCATTCCTGCGCGTGCGTGTATTTGAAGAAGACGCTGAACACGAGGCCTCAGTTTCGCACACCAATAATGCATCCTACAGCCTAGACGGCGGCAGCCGTCCACTTACTGTCACATGGCCTGCCGCCAATTCGCCAGCTGTGTCCCCGACAACTTTGACCAGCCCACGCGCCACATTCGGAAGAGCCACGCGGCCGCGATCGACGCACGTAAATCTTAGCCTGCTTGTCGACACCAGCAAGCCATTCTAGATAGCACAACGTTGATAGAGCACTGCATTTGTGCTAGGCAGTTGGCCTGGTGGTCATGCGCAGACATGCGCCTTGTTCACGTCCAACCACTATTGTCGCATGCCGTGATGTTTATGCATATAAATTTAATGCGGTTCGTGTAGCAGTCGGAAAGTTGGATAGTGATAAAATGCATTTCTTGAAACATGCTACGCAGAGGAAATAGCACGGTGCGTAGTAAGAATTACACATCGCTGAAACTACTTGCGCGCGACATCCGATCATGCTGTAACGGAGGGAAATGTCGCATATTGCCTGTACAAATGACGATGTTTTAAGTAGCGTAAGCTAAACGTTACGGACGAGCAAACAACAGGCATAACTGCGCTCCTTGCCCTGGACACCATTGAAACTAACCACGTAAGCCAAGGTCGTCAAAGGCACCGCTATCCATGGAAACAATGTTGGCACGAGCACTACGCGATGCATCAGCGTTGATGTTGGCCAAGCTAAGACTTCCTGCGGCAGTGAAGCACAGCAGCACCATGGCCTGGAGTATGGTGGCCACGCTTTCCCAAAAGGTGTTGAGCATGAGCGTCTTTTCGGGCGTGCGTGACCACGACAGCAGACGAACAATCCAGGAAACGACCAGCACCGTTCGTAGCAGCATTACAATACTGGTAAACACCGTCAACTGTGTGCGTGCAAATGCAATTGAGCGTGAGTGCAGCGCGTCTGGCGGCGAGTATACATGCACACTTACCCGCAATGTCGTTCGACGCATACGATCTGTCATGCTACTTTTCCGACCCTTGATCATGTAGTTGATTGCTGCGTGTGGCGATCGCACATCCGCGCGTTCAGCTGCCAGCATAATATGTACGCAGATGCATGCACGCACGCTTACCGATTGAAAAATACACCACGATAAACATCATATTCATCGCAGAGTTGGCATGTGCAAAGCCAACGTTGCTGCGACCGACATTAGGCGGCTGGGGAAAGTGGCCTATGCGTACGCCAAATGAAATAACGGACATGATGGCGATGAAGCCGGTGCTCATTAGGAACAGAGTGCGCTTCCAATAGACCACTGTGGGCAGCATTGAGATCCTAGAATATCAAGACGCAGCACGTATCGACACGTGAGCATTGGCTCGACGCATGCCCATCGTGCATCCCACGCCGAGTACCATATGTATACCAAGAGGACGAGCGATGCCGCGGCAAATAGCTTGGAGATTTCAATCAGAACACGACGCGCCACATACAGCACCGGTAGGGTGCACGCAGCTGCATAGACTGTCGGGTTCAGATTTTACGGTTAGCACCTTGGAGTCAGTGCGCATAGGTAGCCAATCCGTTCGGTATTGGTGAAACTTACGTGCACTGCTCGTAAGCACTAGTACAAGGCCACTGTTGCGCAGGCGACGCTCCAAAAAGGCACCCTCAGAATAGAGCGTCACTAGCCGGTGTATTGCCACCAGAGATATCAGTATATTCTGACATTTGGTGACCGCACAGCGTCAGTACCACAGCAGCCAGCCTGCTTGCAGGCAACAGTAGTCAAACGACACAACGTACCGCAGCAAAAAGTATCCAAGTGGTGGCAATCCAGGTGGGCGACAAAAAGTGCACATTCCATCGGCCGGGTTCTGTCGGGTCGTCGGCACGTTGGTGCAATTAGCATCGTGTCACTAGATCAGCGCCGTCAAAGTAGCGATACCTTGTTTTGCGCTAATGATAATCGGCCGATCTCTCAGTCGTTCTATCAGCGTATCTCCATCGAATGCGTTTAGAAACGTCATAGGCACATCGTCGTCACTACTCGAGGGCAGTGCATTCGCCACAATCGTTTCCACTTCGCGCTCCTCCGTGCGTGCAAAATCCGCGGGCAGATAGCAATTAATGTCGGCATACTCTCCGCAAAACACGTCCGACATGCCGCCCGCTTCGCGCGATCGTCGTGGCGATATCAGTGCAATAAGCGCCAGCTTTGGATAGCCAAGCTTGGTCAGCTCGTCGCGAGCCTGGTAAACCCTTTCGGCCGCCTGTTGGCACATCATTGTATGGCTCACGTTAGCAGCTATCTTGGAAGCGATAGTGTGCCGAAAACCTTTACCCACATCGTTGAACGAGCTGCAGCTCTCCTTATATATATGCTGGCCGGGTACCACAGCAATCAAATGTGTTGCATTAAACTCCAGGCTGGTTGCATTCATTGCAACCGGCAGCACCGGCTGACAATGGTAGTCTAGCCTTACCAGTAGTCCAACGCCCGTGTACATGTAGTTACGCTGCTGAAACTGAAAGTAGTCGTACGTGGGCAGGCGTGTGTCGGCATCCGTGCTATTAGGATTGACGGCAGAAGGGATGCGAATTTCGGCGATCACGCCTATCTGCAAACGGCCATTGGTAGCATCCTCGGACCACGACAAGAGCAGTAGCAGTAAGAGCAGAGGGAAAAATGACGAAAAAACACCACCCCGCCTATTACGCCACCGTAACCGGCAAGCTGACGAGATGGCGTTGTCGTGCGTATCGTTGAAACACCATCGGCGTAGCATGTCTGTGTGGCGGTTGTGTTTGCAGTCGGGATCACGTGGTGCGAAGGCCTCGATGAAAGAGCGACGTGGTCGATAGCGCCGACGTGACAGCTCGCTTGGTTACTAGGCCACCCTGGGAGTCTGCAGCATTCACGATTGATACACGTAGATGGCGTTGGGTAGCAGCCGTAGCTAGGCAGACATGTGTACCGTGCGCTGAACGATGATGGAGACACAAGCGAGTACAGTCGCCACAATCAACGGCGGGGGCTTTGCGAAGAGTAGACGGGCACGTCAATGAGACGTGCAGATGGCGGCGGGTGGAAAGATGGGCGGACAGGCAGACAGGCAGCCAACGACCTGGCAGGCAGTCGAGGGAGTAGGAGCAGGTGAAGGAGCCAGCGCAGGTCGATGGGAAAGGGGCATCCACGCTCCAGCGGCAGACTGCGGCCATGTTCGGCGGTTGCGCATGTCGTGGCGGCCAGCTGACACAGTCTAATGGCAATGTGCTGCACAAGCAGGCGCGTGGTAGTGCGACGTGCAGCACGCTGCTCACGTCTCGGGCTGGTCTGCCCGGCGCCCATGTGTGCGACCAATCGGCCATCTAATCGGCCACCTTGTCGGTCAGCGCTGCCTCGACTGCCGCATGCTCGTTATCCTACGATCGACACCTTTGACCGCCTACCTGCGCACGCAGAGATATACCGTGCGTGGATGTGAGCCTGCACTGCGCCGCCTGGCCAATCACACCTTGTCCGGAGCACATTTTCACGGGCGGGCGATGACACTTGCAGCCTTGCCGGTGAAAAGTGCCAGCGAGCAGGACACTTGTTGCAGGCCATAGTGCGACAGAGTTCAAAGGCTCAGCATGATAACGCCTGTTGCACCAATCCAATCAGCGTGTTGCCCCAAGCTGCTGCTCAGTAGCCAGGTGGTGACTGGCAGCACACGTGGTCGGTAGCGTGGAAGCTACGCTAGGCCTAATATCTGCTTGATGTGCAACACACCATTCGGGTTGAGGTCGGTAGATGCTGCCGCGTGCCGTAGATGGCGTCATTATTCCTGCATGTGCAAACAGGCATGTAGCATCATCGCTGCAGCGCCTATATTAGCCAGCTCCAAGCATGCAAACATGTATGTGTTTCACAAACAGTAGAGACAGGCCGTTGCAGGTGATAGATGGGCGGACGGAGTGTGCGATGCAATTGCATGGGATAGCATGTCCATGGCTGACGGCCAGTATTACGCACACGCGGCCATGTTCCTTGGACACGATGCAACGCGGTGCGCTTGATCCGCTGGGCAAGTGCATCATAGTATTGCGCCGCCCTTGCCACCTTCTTACCGGTCGCTGTAGCTGGTGCCCGACAGCATGCACCAACTGGCCGACAGCAGCACAGTCAGCGTGATAAATAAAGGCTATTGGACGTGCTGCGTGCTGCAGTGCCGTCATCTGCAGCAAGAGTGGCACATGTGCGCCCACCAGGCCACAATGTTCATGTATAAATGGTAATGTCAGACGAAGCTGTAGCGTTGCCAATAGTCACCTGGTGCAGACTGTAGTGCTAGCAGTTAAAGAGCCCTCGCGGACAGATTGCGGCGACAACAGCGCTACCGCATATCTGAATCGTCCGATTACCGACGTCTACTGTTACCACAGCGTTTCCCTGTCCATCAACATGTGTTCTCCGCTATTGTCACAGCTTGGATTTGCGCGCGATGATTGTGTGTCTGTTAGCTGTAGTGCACCGGCACAGCTCGAGTTTGGCAATGGCAATGGCAATACGCAGACTACTGTCTCTGGCACGCTAATTGGCGAGCTGTGCAGCCTGCTCTGTGGCACGCAAGGCAGCAGCGAGCTCTGGATGGGATACACCGCTGATCCGCAAAGCCGCGTAGACTTGCCAGCACCGCTTCAAGAAAACGTGTGTGTAGCAGTGGATACGCCTTCAGCCATCGATCCGCGCGCACCTCCATCCGACCAGCTCGACATGCTACTAAACATGCCGTTGTTGCCAGCCTTACTGCAGGACACAGCATCGCTGCTGCCTTTGCAGCTATCGCAACCTACGGGGGATACTATGCTTCAAAATAGCAGCATGCTTGGCGAACAATCAAGCACACTTGGCCTCTTTCCGCCGCCAATAAGCGCGACCGAGGCACGGCACATGCAGGCTGACGCAACTTGGTGGTTACCTGCACGCTTAGTCGAGCCACACCTTACTGGCGCGACAACAGGAACTGTGTCAGGCTACAGCATACTTGCCGGCAGGTTTGCCAGGCAGCCCACGCAGGCCAAAGACCTCCAGCCTGCTGAAGATACGCGACGATGCGCCAATTGCCAGTGCGCACACACGCCAAGCTGGCGAAAAAATGACACAGGTGTTGGTGTTCTCTGCAATGCTTGCGGGCTCTAGTAAGTCAGAGTCGCATGCCATAGTCGCGCTTAGCTAAACATCGGATATCATGGTTACGCGTAGTCAAAAGCTGCATCAGCGGCCAAGGCCCTGGTACGTGGACGT
Organism: Thamnocephalis sphaerospora; assembly: GCA_003614735.1. Lineage (NCBI taxonomy): Eukaryota > Fungi > Zoopagomycota > Zoopagomycetes > Zoopagales > Sigmoideomycetaceae > Thamnocephalis > Thamnocephalis sphaerospora. Next base: position 563 of record KZ992664.1, on the reverse strand, counting down.
CGACGGCATGGTAAAGGTACGCCGGCCTCGCCGAAGTAGACAACATCGCGCGCACTCTGAGATGCGTTGACTCTGGTCGACACTGGCAATATCGCCATTGGCTAGGTAAGGATGGCCTAGGCTGGACATTGCGCCGTACATCGGCGACCAGGCATGATTAGGCAACTGCATTCACGGAATGCTCTCTACCGCAATAAACGCGCGCCAACCCAAGTGGCCAGCGATGCTTTCGTTTGTGTATATACAGCATACATACATAGAGGCTGCACTGGCCACATGCTGTGCAAGCGCGTGAGCGCTGTTGGTCTCTAAGCCGGTCAATAAGAAACCCCACAATGATGCGCTGCCAACTCAAAAATGGTCATGCACGGACAAGGCAGCAGTGGAGGTGGTAATGATACAAGTACCAGCAAAAGCGATGACATAGATGTAGGCGCACACTTGGACGCCCAAGTTGGCTGTCGTCATGATAAAAGCTGGCTTGCACTAGTCGCAGACACTCGTACGTGCTGGCATAGCTGCAGGTCTACCATTGTATTTTCACAATGGCAAACCTGCAGCAC
>KZ992663.1:0-22793 GCA_003614735.1 Thamnocephalis sphaerospora | reverse complement strand
GCACGTGGAACATGCGTGACCAGCGCGCTTTGATAAATATAACCACTTGGAAAAATACTTTGTGGGCTGTGCTGGTGTTTGCCGACCGCCTGCGCTCGAACGAAGTGGAGCGCTTTGTGTCGGAGCTTGCCAACGTCTGCCACCGCACGGGCATGAATGTGGTTGCCAAAAACCCGCCGATTGAGTTTGCAAACCGGCAGAGCAACACGGAGGATAGACTAAAGCTTGCCTTTATGTCGGCCAAGAAGAAATTCCGCAAGGATGCCCAGATAGTTGTCTGCATCGTGCCAGACGCTACGGTTCCGCTTTACGCGGAGATTAAGCGAGTCGGCGAAACGGTCATCGGTATTCCAACGCAATGCATTGTGGCCAAACATGTGGGTCGCCCCAACGTTCAGGTGAGTAAGCGGAAGCGCGGCTGCATAGCAACACATGCTCGGCGCAGTCAGTCTGTACTTAACATACGAATCCTTCCTAGTACTGCGCCAACGTGTGCCTGAAGATGAATGCCAAGCTGGGCGGCATCAATGTCGTGCTGACACGCGACCAGATCCCCTTCATTGCCGAGAAGCCCACCATCATCATTGGTGCAGATGTGTCACATCCGGCGCCTGGCGACGAGCGCCGTCCATCGATTGCCACCCTGGTTGGCTCCATGGACGTCAACGTGGCACGCTTCTGCTCCGTGGTGCGCATTCAGCACGGCCGCACCGAGTCGATCAACGATTTGCGCGACATGGTCATGGATGCGCTCAAGGCATTCTTCCGCAACAGTGGCCACAAGCCAGCTCGCATTCTCTTCTACCGCGATGGTATCTCTGAGGGCGAGTTTGAGCGCGTCATCAACACCGAGGTGAAGGCGGTCAAGCTAGCGTGCCAGCAGCTCGAGGCCAACTACAACCCAACGCTCACCTATGTTGCGGTGCAAAAGAGACATCACACCCGCTTCTTTCCCATGGGGCGCGATCAGTCTGATCGTTCTGGCAACTGCATGCCGGGCACCGTTGTCGACTCTGGCATCACGCACCCGTACGAGTTTGACTTTTTCCTGCAGTCGCACGCCGGTATTCAGGGCACATCTCGACCGGCGCACTACCAGGTGCTTCATGATGAGAACAAGTTTACGTCAGATGCGCTGCAGGATCTGACATACCGACTGTGCTATTTGTACGCACGCTGCACCCGCGCTGTCGGCGTCATTCCGTGCATCTACTACGCCGATCTGTTGGCGCTGCGAGTGCGCTACCACGCACAGGGCGACTCGTTCAGCGAGGAGATTAGCCTTTACTCGGGCGGTAGCGCGCCATCCTACGCCAACCTGCACAGCAACCTGCAGAACTGCATGTTTTACATGTAGTGTCAGCATGTGCGTGCTACCACGCCTGGTAGCCAATGGTAGAATTTGAGTGAGCTGAACATGATTAGTTGATGCACTTTGGGGTATTTGCAGATGCGCTTTGGGCAGGCTGTTGTAAAGCAAGTGGAGGTGATTGCCGCTGCACAGATTTGAGAATGAACTTTGCCGAATATTCTTACACTGGCGTAGATTGTATCTGCGCAGATGGATATGCCTTAGTGACAGCTGCCTTGAGCAGCGACGCTACAGCATAACAGCTACTTGCAGATGCACACAAGCTGTTTGCAACCAATCACGCCAGGCCATGAGCACCCAGCCTATCGCGCACACACACCGATTCCAAACATCCTCCGTTGCTGCCCTTGCACTCAATGTTTGCCTATCATACTCTACCCATCCTTTCACTTACTCGTTAGCAGCTTACTACGCGATATAGCAAAAATGTAAGCCGCGTGCACTTTGCATCCATGCCTCTCTATCGGATAGCAGCCAAGCCGCGTGTAGTGCATCAGCTGCCATCAAGTACTGGTATCTTTTCGCGCTCGACATGGAGCCATACATTGGCGATGTTTCAGCAATACCAGTGCCCATCGAGGTGCTGGCAAGTAGAATTCGCTTTTCGGAGGACAAGACCCCATTAGTTGCACTTGCTAGCGCGTCCAGGCTGATACGCGCCTGCGTAGCATCTCGACAGGACATGTGGCGCGATAGCTACGAAAAACGCTTTGCACTCGGTGATAGAAGCGAGCTACGCTGGCTACGTCTCTACACTCGAATGCGCACCGCTTTAATGGTACAGCATAATAAGATCGGCCGCGGAACTACCGGCGCTCGTGTGAGCGAACATATCAACTAGTTCCATGCCCTTTGCAGTCGATGTGCCACCGAGTTTCGTTGGCGCTGTGGGTGATACACAAAACACCGGCTCACCATAACGCCCGGCTATTTCAAGAACGGCATTCACCTCTAAAGCTGCTTCTACACGCAAGGACTAACGCGTTTTGTGTACATGTTTTCACAGAGAGCCATGGGCTTGCAGAATCACCAAATAGTATGAATGAAAACGCTATACGCCTCAATAGCACCGACGAGCGACCAGCGCGCTTTGATGAATATAACCACTTGGAAAAATACTTTTTGGGCGTGGTAACGCTTGTCAAGGATTACTCGCGTACCGACATCAGCTCGTTTGTCTGTGCGTGGCATCTCAACGCATTCCGTCGCCAGTCAGCCTTTTATGAGCTCCAACAGGGTAACATTATGCTCCACGACAGCTGGCTCCTGACTCGAAAGATCATCGGCCGACCAAGCACGCCCAACACAACGCGAATCTACAGTCTTGGCCAGCGCAGATATTGTGCCGACTCTCTGGATGCTGGCATGGAGCATGTTCATGTGCAGCAGGCAAAGAGCACGAGTGTACAGCTTTTCCGGGTGAACTCGCTTGCCGCCGAGCGCCCTCCAGTGACCTAGAAACTGTGGGAGTTTAGCTGCGGGTCCGTTGCATCACGCTGCCTTGTGGCTGGAGGAACGCCGATTCCGATTCCAAAGCGCCACTCTCGCTTGTTCACGCTGCGCGTCGATGACACACGCCTGGTAATCTACTGAAGAATGAACGGCATCACCCAGCGGGGCACACCGCTAAAGCCAAATCTACCTTTACTAGAAATTGGTGCCGACACTGCAAGTCCGTCGCTGGTGGCCAAGTGGCGCCTTACAACATCTCACACCCAAAACCAATTATATCGCGCAACCTACTGCTTATACCGGGGCGCGAATACGGTGTGCGGACCGCAAAATTTTGCTGAACTTGGACGATGGCACTGTAGTGCAAAGCATTGCATCGCTCGGCTTCGACTGCTGGCCCTACAGCGGGCTGTACCCGCTAGAATCACAAACGAGTGCAATTGCCAAGCATGGGCGCTGGGACAACCCGCGCGAGCAGATCCGCCACCGCTCACACGTGGAGAGCATTGGAGCGCTGGTTTTGGTTGGCCACAAAGCAGTTGTCGTTGACTATACTATTTAGCAATTTTGACACAGCTCTAGCTTGCGGTGTGCCTACTGGCTAATAAACGGCAAGACTCGTACCTAATTGATTGCGATTCAAACCAAGCAGCCGGTACTGCGTATTGACGCGAGCCTATACAAGCGCTGCCAATTATACCATCTGTCGCTGTATGGCTAGAAATATGGCTAGCTAGTAGCCAGAATAGGTGCATGCTTTGCGTTTTGTACTCGCCGTGCGCACGATGCACTGCACGGTGTGTTGGCATGGTTATACAAGCATGGGTTGCGTGGCCCTCTACCGTGTCTACGCAATCAGTCGCACTCGGGCCAACACTGCTGCAAACTGACTATACCTCTGTTTTTTGCGCCGTGTTGCTTGCGCATTTGGCTGCTTACGCGTTTCAAGTATACACACATCGACTGTTGTTGTGCGCATCCATGTTTTCAATTTATAAACAACTGACTCGCCGTCAGGTCATTGTTTGCTACTCTCAGCACACCAACTAGCCTCATCATAAGCACACTGCCAATCGCTTTTTGCTCCTACATCCAGCACCAGTATGCTGTCTACTATGTTCAGCCTGCCAAGTGAGTTGACGTGGGTGGGTGTGTCACCCACCTATCTCGTTGCAGTCACCGGTATTGTCTATGCTGCATACCGCCTGTGTGCGCCGCCTAAACTGGTAAAAGTACCCGTCTGTCTACGCGTGCACATATGCTACTAATGTACGCGATGTCCAACAGGGCCCTAACGAGCCGCCTATGGTGCCATACACATGGCCATTCATCGGGCACATGTTTGAACTCTACGGTAAACCGGACAAGTTTCTAACAAAGTGCTACGAAACGGTTCGTCTGATCGTATACAGCATAGCCGGTATACTTTATGCTAACACGGACCGAATAGCATGGCAGCACATTCAACATTTATGTTCTTGGCAAGGTCAACACAGTCATCGGCCCTGATCTGGCCTTAGAAGCTACCAGAATGCCGAGTACACATCTCAACGGCGTCAAGGCCAACCAACAGGTAGCTAGCTATATAGACAGTAGCAACCCGCTGCGCTAATGTCCCGCTCTGCTTGGTGCAGCTTTTCAACTTTGACATCTTTTTCCACGAGGTTGGAGACTATCTAAGCTCTGTCGTCAAAGCGCTGCGTGTCTCGTTTATGCAGAATCTCCCAGTACTGTTGGGACGCATAGTGGAGGAATACGATGACATATTTACAACAGAACTTGGAGAAACTGCAACCGTTAGCGACTTGAACAAAATGGTAGCTCGCTGCATTACGCGCACTGGTGAGTGGCACTATAGATAAGCCGCTGCACACGCGTTTACAACAACAGCTAATACGATGCCCTCATTCTAGCGTCCACCACACTTGTTGCAGACAAGGTGCGTGCAGGCGTTTATGCGTACGTAGCGCAGCAGCATTAATGATTACCTCATGCAATAGAAAATCAGCCGCCACCCCGACTTGCATCATATCATGCTTTCCGTTATCAAAGATGTCGACACGAGCGTTGCATGTAGCATTGCGCCAAGTAAACGACTGGTGCGCTGGCTCGTCAACCGCATGACATCTCTTCCGCGGAATCAGCAAACAGTTAGAACCCTCATCATACCCGAGGCTAATCGACGTTGCAAACAAACAGAGAATCCAGACTACGTTCCGCCTGTGGATTTCCTGCAGTTCATGCTTGATGCATGCAACGAGAATAGCAAGCTGCAGGACACTGCCACGCTGATAGATTGTGTCATGTTTATAACACTCTTTGTTGTAGAAGTCACCGAGGGCGCCACTCATTTTCTCTACGACATAGCCGGGTATGCGGAAACACGCACTCGACTGTATGAAGAACAGCAGCAAGTGATTGCCAAACACGGCGACAAGATCACGGTAGAGGCGCTAAAGGACATGGCGTATCTGGAGGCGTGCCTGCGCGAGTCTCTCAGGCTAAACTCCATCACCCAAGCTGTATATCGCCTGGCTATGCAGGATGTCGAATTCTCCAATGGCATGCGTATTCCAGCCGGGCGTGTCTGCTTCTTCAATATGCACGCAATGAATCGGAACCCGGAGTTTCACCAAGACGCCAACGAATACCGGCCGGATCGCATCGCTGACCAGCCCAATGTGCGCGCAAGCACTATTACCCCTGGCTTTGTGACATTCGGTCTGGGTCGCAACGCTTGTCCTGGCCGTTTTATCGCGGTTGCTGAGATAATGACTCTTGCAGCGTGGCTTCTGCGGCGCTATGACTTTACCACAAAGTCTGGCCGACGCCCTGAAAACCAAATGGGTGCAACCTACAGGGCCATCGAGGATCCGGTTATATTTACAAAGCGCTGCTCCTAAAGTCGCCGGATTGTCTACTCGTTGTGCGATATTGCTTAGCATGCTGGTAATAAACATTGTACTCGTTATTGAGCAAATGGTGATGCATTGAGTAGCGTGTAGTCTCTTGGCGCGGGCGCGGCCTATGTTGAAACGGTGGGTGCTAAAGCGCAAATATGCCGTGTTGAATTGAACGCACTCACGACTGTTTATACGGTGCTTGTGCTGCATTTACGAGACGCTTTGTAGTGGTAGTTGCAATTCGACGTACATGGACGATCGAATGGGCGGCGCGCAAGAATTAACCGCAACGATATTAATATGTTTATTGCTTATTTGCTGTAGGATGGATACGCGTCATGCGCAAAGAGCACAAGATGAATATGACTGCTTCACTGGCGCGACGCTTGTATGCTACACCTTGCTCAATACACGCTGTACAGTATTTGACACGCAGTACTGTTCCGTTTAAGCCATTTTATGTATCTTTGATCTACGCATCCGTGCTCGCACCACCCTGCTGCTGCTGACGCCGTGCACGACGCGCCTCGCGCAGCTGCTCCAGCTGCTCCATGACACCCTCGCGCGATGTTGCTGGCGGCTGCAAAGCACTGTAAGCGTACACCATGCGCGCCAACAGCTGAATCTCCACCCAGGAATCTTACATTTGTGAGCTCCTTTGGCGGGTTGTAAAAGTCGCGCAGCTACAACCGCCATTCCGCTGACGCGTTAGCTAACGCCCGCCTGCCGTTTGTCGCAGGCTGCACCACCAGCTTACCCCCGAGACGTATTTCTGGTACCAGGCAGGATCGCCAATCCACGTCATAAAGACAATGGGAAAGAAGACGTACATGCCAAACTGGCCGCGTGGCATTGCCAGTGTCAGGGCGTACACTGTAAAATGGCAAATACAGGCACTCGCAAAGACGTACCTTGAACACTTCCAGACGCGGTCCAGCCATGGCTACTGTCGACTTTGATATACGCGTGGACGGGTGCTGTGGTGACGGCGTAGAACGACGGAATAAAGGTGGGAATATGAAGGCCGCCAGTGCGACGCGCCCCTTGCATTAAACATTGTCGCCGGCCGGTTCCGCCATTCACAGCCGCCTTAAACTATAAATCTGATAAGTCTCCGCCAACCTGCGAACCAAAAAGAAAACGATAGGCGATTTTGCGTGGGCGATAGTTGCCGCTACGACTTGTCCTTTTCGCCGCCCGTTAACGTGGACCGCACGCTCGCCGGTCTCTAGCAACAGCTGCCTCTTGTCTCCTTGTCTCCGCCACCATGACCGTGTCTCTGGACGCTGCCCACCACCTGTCGCACGACAATGAGGTTGATTTGCTGGAGCAGGCGCGCCGTGACCCGCAGGTCGTCGCCAAGCTGGACGACATTCTGAACAACAAGTCGGGCGACGTGCCGCTTCACGAGCGCTTCCGCGCCCTGTTCACGCTCAAGAGTCTGGGCGATGAGCGCAGCGTGGATGCGATCGCCAAGGGTAGGTGACAAAAAGAACGGCCTGCGCTGTACCCTCCCGCTTACATGGTGCTGCTGCCGACCAATGCAACCACAGGCTTTTCTGACGAGTCTGCGCTGCTCAAGCACGAGCTGGCATACGTGCTTGGCCAGATGAAGAACGCGTATGCACTGTCTACGCTCGCCAAGGTGCTGGCCGATGAGGAGCAGGATCCCATGGTTCGCCACGAGGTGAGGCCAGCGGCGTAGCCGTCACCGCTGCTGTCACTGGGTGTTCACCGCGCATCTGCCTGCTCAGGCTGCCGAAGCGATGGGCGCCATTGGACATGAGAGCTCGTTGCCAATTCTTGAGCCGTTTGTCAGCCACCCCGTCAAGGTGATCGCCGAGACCTGCGAGCTGGCGGTGGAGCGTATCAAGTACGAAAACAGCGAGGCCAAGAAGCAGGAGCTGGCTGCCGGCGAAAGCCGTGCTACCAAAAGGTATAGCACTGATGTCCACTACGTCTACAGTGCGCCATGCTAATGTACTGCAACGTCACAGCCTGTACGCTTCGGTCGACCCGGCACCGCCCGCCATCGGCATCGAAGACACTGCCACGCTGGGCAGCATTCTACTGGACCCATCGCGCCCGCTCTTTGAGCGCTATCGTGCCATGTTTGCCCTGCGCAACATTGGCACTGAAGAGGCGGTGCTTGAGCTTGCCAAGGGCCTCAAGGACGACAGTGCACTGTTCCGCCACGAGATTGGTACGTATCCACCGTCCAAGACGCTGGTGGTCGTTATTGTGTCGCTAACACGCCAGCGCCTATCATTGCCCATTTACCATGTTGTAGCCTATGTATTTGGCCAGCTGCAGCACCCGGCCAGCGTTCCTGCGCTAGTGGAGGTTAGTGGAGGCTAGGTTGCGTTAAACGGCCGTGATTCTAAGCGGCGACATCCTGCGCGCGTAGTCTCTTTCAGAGACCTCGGAGATGGGCATGGTGCGCCATGAGTGTGCCGAGGCACTCGGTAGCATTGCCACGCCCGACTGCCTGCCCGTTTTGCGCAAGTTTGCGCAAGACCCGGAGCGCGTCGTCCGCGAGAGCTGTATCGTTGCACTGGATATGTTTGATTACGAAAACAGCGGCGAGCTCCAGTACGCCAAGCCACTGGATGAGGTGACCGCTTAAAGCGACTACTTTCGACCGCCATGTCCTATGTTTTACTTTGTGCACGCGCGTCCTTGTAGAAAGCGCCATCCAGCAATAAACATGTGCGCATCGCCGCCATCACGCATTTCAACGACGTCTATCGCCATATCGTTAAGATGAGGCCTGCAGCTGGTCGCGGAGCTGCTCGACAATGTAAGGGTCTACCGTGTCCCATCCCTGCTGCAGTGCACCCGCGCCGCCCAAGGTCGCTTCAAATGCAGCCAAGCCTTCGCGAATCCGCTGCGCCAGGTCAATCTGGTGTACCGGGTCACGCAGAAGCAGCTACATGCCAGGGTCAATTAGCTAATGCACAGCACGATTTGGCATGCTCGGTGACATACCGCGTGTCGGCGTTTCTCCTCCTCCGTGTCCGCAAGCAGTGATGCGCCATCATACGCCTCATTCTCGTCAACGTGCAGCAGTTCACTACGCATTTCAGTGTCAAAGCAGCAGACGCAACGGTGATGTGAGTGAACATGCTCTGCCTTTGGTAGACTGTGCTGCGTACTCATCGCCATCTGCTGACTGAATTTCTGTAAGCACATCGGTCCAGACGAGCGTAAAGTGACCAAACCACGGAAGCATTTCTGCGCCACCAGAGGCCAGAAGCTCGGTGAGCGCAAGCGCGCACAGTTTCCTGTACTTTGGATGAGAGATATTGTCAAACTATGCGCATATCAGTAGGTTAGTCAATGCTGGCACTGATGCTAGCACTGATGCTGATCGATGCTGGCACGCACCCGGTCGAACCAGGTGTTGAGCAGCTTATCCAGCATCTTGTCCTGCTGCACGCCAAGATGCCCCGCCGCAGCCTGCAGAACCTGCAGGAACGACACTCTATCGGCCATGATTACCCGCGCCATTACCGAAAAGTAAAAGGCAACAACGTGCAGTTGTTCCTATGACAAGGGTCAAGCAACGGCTGTCAGTAGACTACAGCATTAACCAGTACACCGCATATGTTTTCACGCCATACATTCGTCTCCATGGCTGTCTTGATCATTGTGAGCATCAGGCCACTAGACATCATCTGCGGTCCGTACAGCTCGATTGGCGCTGCCTGGGTGATCATCTCGACAAGTTGGAGGATACCGCGAGCCGCACGAATCTGAATACCCGACAGCAGATCGGCAAAGCGCGACATCATAGCCTGGTCGTGATTCTACAGCAAAGTGTTGTCGCTGAGCCATGCACCGCTGCACGGGGGTGACGACAGCGACGTGCTCACCTGCAGGGAGAAGATGGGGTCGAGGATGATGTAGCTCTCCAGGATGCGCAGTGTCACCACAAAACTATCCGAGCCGTAGTCGAGCAGCTTCACCGCCGCATCCATGATGCTTGCAAGCTCCGACGTCAGTCGGTCGGTATTCTGCAGCGTAACCCACCACAGGTCCAGGCCGTCTTCGCTCAGATAGGCGTAGGAGGACTAGCGCAGGCCACAATAAGCTATCGTGATCTATGCTAGGCCGTGCACAGGAGATAGCATTTGCACGTACGCTGGTTGGATCCACGCTAAACTGAATCAGCGGCAGGACAAGCGGGTGTAGACCGGAAGAGGTAGACTTGAGCGACTAGAGAAGATGCGAGTACGCGTGAGTAAGCATCCATATCGGCGCCCAGACGCGGCCATGTGACAGGATACGCACGCCCACAAGCTTGTTGACCGTAACAAGAATGGAAGCACGGAACATGTGCTCCTCTTCCGCAGCATCCCAAAGCGGCGGCAGCAGGTGTGCGATCTGCGCGGCATACGGTGCAATCTGCATGGATCGACCATGAGCACGCTGTCGTAGACTGTAACCTGTGGCGCCAACTTGCCTGCTGCTCCATGCGCTCCACAATGCTGGAGAGACAGTTGATGATACGCATGCGCCGCTCGGCCTCTTCGACTTCGCCAAGCAGTTGTGCAATCAGGTTCACCGTATCGTGCAGAAGCGGCAAAAAGTCCTCCGTCTCGAATCCCCAGTCATCTATGCGTGCAGCAAGCAAGTTCGTCGGTCAAGGACACTAGCCTAAGCAAAACTGTAGCTAAAAGGTAAAGTAGCGCGCGTGAGAGCGCGCGCGACAAACGTCCAAGGATATAACTGTGGAGACTGTGCACCGCCGTCAACCGGACAATCATGGCCTCCCCAGAGCGCATGAGGGTAGTCAACGCATTGTAAATGGCAGGCCGCGACTCGGAGGACACCTTGACGGAGACCCAGTTGCCGATAAGCCAAGCAATGCGGCGGCGCTGCATCGCATCGCTGTTGTACTACGGGTTAGCTGATGTCGTGAATTCGGCCCAGTGCAAAACGACTTCCATGGTCACCAAACACACCTGATCGACGATGCTTCGAGCTCGCGGAACAGAGTATTGGACAGCCAACTGTCGAAATCAAGCACTTCGTACAAATCGTTGGCGCCCAGACCTGCCGCACAGTAAACGGCGTCCCGAAGTATCGGATTGGCAGTGCTCTGCTGACTTGACACACTTTCCAGCATGGAAATCACCACGGGCCCCAGCTGCTGATGGTGCTGTGACAGCATATCGGTAAACAGCTTCTCCGAGCATTTCTGCATTGTAGACGGCGGTAAGCAGTCGAGTGTGGGCAAGCCACCTTGGCATCCAAAGCATGTGGCACCTACGCGCAGCTGGTACTCCCAGTGATCTGCCTCGTCCTCGGCCGCCCACGTTTCCGGATCATCCTGCCATGCTTCAAAGTCTGCCCGCTGTAGTGGAATGTACCGCAAAACCAGTGTTTCAATACATGTCGACGCGAATTCGGCGACAAACAGCTGTTCATCTAGAATTGCGCGCGCCTGCGTGGTTTCCTCGACCATTTTCGCTAGTGCAGCCCAAAAGACCGTCAGCTGTCATCGCTGTATATGCGAGTGGCATGCGCTACCTACAGCCTTTCTGCGGTGTGTAGTTGCTATTTTTGATTAGGCCGCAGATGAGCGACATGCCCTGGATAACACATCTTTCGTGAGTCGAAGCCACCGGCGGCTCGCCTATGCAGGTACGCGCAGCCACAGCCCGTTAGTACTATTCAAGTAGCACACCGCACACTTTCATACACAGGCATACCAATGTCACGCTTGTTGCCTTCGGTGGCAATGTACTCCCAGTAGCCGCGAATAATGTTCATGGAACCGTTTGCCAAAACAAACTGGAGCGGCTTGTAATGCTGCAGATCCATGTACATTTTGCCCACTACGACCGCATGCTTGTCCAGCAGCATCAACACGGGCTCCGGCAGCGAAAGAGAAGCACCTACAGTTGAAGCGCCGCATTCAGTCGTTAGCGCAGCCATCGCCAGTCCTGTCGCACACAGTCAGCGGCCACTTACGCGTGGTTAGGAAGCGCGTGAGGTACTCAAAGGCTGCTAGGAAAAAGGACTATTGAGTGTACGTTAGTGCAACCAGCTACTCGTTGTGCTCGGTTGTCAGTGTAATGCTCACCGCCGATACTTCGTTTTCGCCAAAGCTCTGGAAGCCGTGCACGATCAGGTGACGCAGACACTTGAACGCTACAAACGATACATTCATATCTGCAATGATATCTGGATGCTGCGCATGCTGCGCCAGCACCGAAATCCAGTGGTCCATGTGCGATGTGCAGAGCATCCCAACCTGTTGGAGGAGCTGGGGCGCAATCTACCGCATCACATCGTTCAGTAGATCGCTCGTCAGCCTGCCTGCCCTGCTGGATGCAGAAACTTCGGCCACCTACCTCCTGGAATAGCTTTCGGCTGGAAGCAAGCGTTTTCGAGCAAAGTGCCTTCACAACCTGATACAGTATGTAGAGTGCACGTTGTTTGACGCGCTTCGCCACCGTTGCGTCCTGGATGGCAGCTGCCGACTGGATCATGCTCAAAAGCACCTGCAGCAGATCATGCCTACAGACAGCAAGCGACATGAGTTTGCGTGCTGGCTCGCAACCGCGCGCGCATCTCAACCCACCAGTCGTTGGGAAAATCAATGCGTGCAATCTTGGACACAAGAATAGCGTGATGTCTTGCAAGCTGGCGGTGTTGCGCATGTTGGCAGTTTGCAGCTAGGGTCCTTGCACAAGCACTGCATACGTACCACAGAGATATCTTCATCGATGTTCTCGAACAGGCGCGCACGAATGGCCGCCTTTTCCGCCGGTTTGATGCCACTGCCGTAAGAGACACGCAGCGCGCCAAACATTTTAGCGCACGCACGTCATCCAGCATCCATCCACCGCTGCAGGCTTACTGGCGCGCTGTGGACCGCCAGTAGCGGTCGATGCCGTTCTTCAGCTGAATCAGCGCCTGCCAGCGCACATCGCGTTCCAGTGACGTGTCCAGAGAGATATCCTAGCACGTTGGTCCGCCTACGTTAGCGTTTCGCTAGCCAGCTTCCAGAATGCCATTGCGTCCTGCCCGGCCGCACCTGCAGCGTGCTGTAAAAGCCACTGTCGCGCTCCCAGTCTTTGAGCGACGTCTCAGCCGGATGCATGCGCTCCGGCTGCTGCGACGTAATTTCGCGCAATGCATGGAGAAGCTGATCGCGCGCTGTGGACGTCATGACGGTGGCTGTTTTGTCGGATGCAGCGAGTGCGGAGCAGCGGGTAGAGCACACCAGGCAGGCAGGCAAGCGCGGTAAACAGCAACAATTGCAACAGCAAGCGGCGACGAGTGGCGGCGGACAAGAAAGATGGCGGTAAAATACGACGCCATGTCAGCGCACCCTCTTCTCCTTCACTCACCTGTAGCTACCATCGTGCAACGCTAGCTCAAACGCAGCCATGAATCTACTGCTTACGCCTAGCGTGCGGACAAAGTAGGACAAAGACAATGCTCACCGCTGGACCGGTCGGAATGCTCCGCATACACTGACGCCTGCACGTACAGAGTAAGCTCGGTGCTCAACCGGGACACGAGCAACTACGGCAAGCAGCACCTCACCGACGGCAGCGAGGAAACATGCTGGAACTCGGACCAGGTAGCATTGTTTCCACTATGCGCGCCACCAGCGGCAGTGGTGGCGGCTGGTGCTGGCAACCTGGATGTATGCTGATGCTCGCTAGCCACTGCGCGATGACATGTCGGTCAGGGAGAGCCTCAGTATGTGGCGATCGACTTTGGCCAGTCGGTGCGCGTACGTGCGGTCAACATCATGTTCCAGGGCGGCTTTGCCGGGCGGCGCTGCCAGCTGATGGGCGTCCGCACGCAGCCGCAGTCTGACGAGACACCGGGCAAGTATGCAGCGCTGGGCGCATTCTACCCGGAGGACATCAACGCATTGCAGATATCCTTGCTAGTGACGCGATAGCAGTGCACCGCAGCATATACCATCTATGCTGTCCTTGACGATGCTTTATCTTTGTGCACGCATTTCCCCTAGAGATCTCGGATGCCATCACTCGGCTAAAGATTGTATTTGAAGAGAGCACCGACCACTACGGACGCATTACCGTCTATCGGCTCGAGGTGCTAGGCGAAGAGGATGCTTGATAGAAAAAGACGGCAACACGTTCATTTCGCGCAAACCCATGTCTGTTTATCGATGTGTCATCTGGTCGGCCAGCTGCTGCATGGAATCGCGTACTGAGCTGTCCAGCACCGCATGCACTTGGCGGCAGCCCTCCATGGCCAGATTGAGCATTTGCTCAAACTGATCGGAATGTACGCGGGATGTCATCTGTAGCGCAGGCGGTCAGCGCAGTCTGATACAATATTGGCGCGCGCTACGTGACGTACTTGAAGTAGCGTCACCTTGCCACTCCGCGGTAGAATGGCCACCGTAAGATCGGGCGTCTCTGCAGACGACTCTTCAATGTGATTCAGGTCTAGCGGAATAGATGACCATTAGCAGGCGAGCGGCAGAGTCTACGGTCATCCGATCGTGCACATACCAAGCAGCGCCTGGCTATCCACACATCCACCTGTACATGCGCATACATAGTCGACCATGGGCACGCCCGCATCGACCAGTGCAAGCGTCGCTGCGTTGATGCTAGCCTGTAGCGCGCCTACGCATACACGAGAAGCCGCCACAGTGACTGACCGGATAAGCATGCGCGCAGCACAAAACATGTCAGCCTGTCATGATCGCTCACCGCCATCGTCCTGCAGCACTTGGAGGTAAATATCAATCTGCGACCGTGGATGCAGCGTCGTCATCACCACCGAGTCAAAAGTCTGCTTCACCGCAAGAGCCAGTTCCAGCAAGCGCCTATCAAATAGCAAATAGTCCTCGTCTGGTCAATAGACGCATGCCGCACTTTTTGTCCGTCTGTCATGGCTCACTTGTCGTTCTTGGACCGCTTCTTGCGCTCGCCCGCACTGAATGGCGCGACTAGATACTCGACATTGATGTAGGCACGATCGTGCATTACCTGGGCGCGGTGACGTGTCTGTTGTCGCCATCGCATTGTCATAGCGCGTAAGCAACAGTAATGCCACCTCACACTTCCGACATCGAGTTTACCTCGCGCGGGCCATAGACCACCGCCAGCACCTTGGTGTTGCCCTGTTCGATATAAGCGCTTCCGTCGGCATGCTGCAGCGGCGACAGCTTGCAGCTGAGCTTGCGCAGCTCGTTGGCACGCCGGCCATCCACACGCAGACCTAGCAGTTTGCAGAAGGGCGCGATGAGCAGGTGTGCTGGCGCCTTACCGACGCTAATACGCACCTTCAGGATTCAGCAATTCCACGCGAGACTAGCAGCGCATGCGCGCACACGTTAGCAGAAACAGCCGGCCACCAGCGACCGCACACACAAGCACACACACACACACACCATGGCAAAGCTGGTTGCGCCGATAAAAAGAGAACAGACGGCACGAAAGAAAAGCAAAAAAGACGCCACACCACCAACAGCCGTCGTTACTGTTGTCATTTTTGCATTCGTTAGCCCGATTGACCAGCGCCGGCTCAACCCACTGCCACGGGCCTAGTCGCGCCAACTGCAGAGTACAACCGCCGGCTGCTTGACGGTCTGCTAGACACAGCTGTACGCATCAATTCCAGCGCAATGGCGGACGCAGGCGATCAAAAGAACAGCGACGCCGGAACGCCGGCCGGCCGGCTGCCGCCACTGCGACCCGGAAAGGACTACACGCTCGGTGGCAAGCAAAAGGTACTGGGGCTGTCCACGGCGACGGCACAGCTATGTAGTAGCTAATGCAGGCGCGCACCTGGTATTAGACAAAGTTTATGCCAACAGTGCCGACCAAGCGCAACAAGAAGGAGGCGTAAGTGCATTGGCGCGCACGTAGGCGGATACACTTGCCATATCCATGATTGCCTGGCAGCAGTTAACGGTAGTCTGCGGATGGCGTAAACGAACGGTGGTGGTACATTTAGTGCGACGACAAGCGAGCAGGCTGGCAACAGGGTGGGTACTTGCGCAGGGCATAGGCACGGCGAACATGAATTCACGCCGTAGATATGTGTACTAGGGAGAACGCGGTCGTGGTCGTGGTCGCGGCGGTCGCGGCGGCCGTGGTGGCGGAGCTGGACGCGGACGAGGTGAGTCGTCGAGGCGTAGGTCCTGACTGCGCGTGCTCATCGCTGCCGACGATCGTTAGGCGGCCTGCTTGACCAGCCGGCAACGGCCACGGGCTTTCTTGCCATGGGTCCGTCCAACCTCGGTAAGTTGTGCTGCGCCATGCAATCTACGCACTTGTAGCTCATGAATGGTTGCATGCTTGTAGCTGGATCAAGAATGGGGCGTGCAGCGGCAGCTGGTGCTGGCGGCGGCTTTGGCTCGAGCTCATCTGGCCTGGCCGGCAGCAGCAGCGTCGGTGCCATGGCGGATTTCGACGCGGCCATGAGTGCGGGAACTGCGCGCTTCACGCCGGATCTGTGGGCACCGGTGGCGTACGATGCGTATCGACCGGCGGGCGCCGGACGAGGCCGTCGCACACGTGGCCATGCCGTAAAGGAAGAAGGTGCCATCAAGGCTGAGGCGGCGACCGCCGATGTGCACATGTCCACCGAGGGTAAGCGGTAACACTCATCGGATGCTGCAACGCGATAGCTGATGCAAACGGACTGTCATGGTGGGGTAAACGTGGCACAGGCCTGTCGGTCAAGGCTGAGCCGCAGGATGATGCAATGACTGCTGAACAGCTGCTGCAGACGACAGCCGAGGACGATACACTTGTAAAGCTGGAGGAAGATGAGGATGATGCAGAGACCGAGAGCGACACACGGCCGGTGCCGCTGCCGGCTGCCGATCTACTGTATCCGCGCTTCCGCGATGATACGATGGAGTTTCCACGCAACGTAAGAGATGCGCGGTGACCGTGCATCGTTCGCCAGCTTACGCGTCAGCCACGATGGGCAGTCGGCTGGCGAAGAGAGCTTGTTCTTTTTCCAGCTGCCGACGGTGATGCCAGAGTTTGAGCGACCGCCAGCCGCGGTCCATGTGATGGATGTGGACGAGGACAGCACAAAGCAGGGACCTGATGCTGCCGACAAGGACGCACTGCCGCCCATCAAGGCCGAGCCGCAGGATGCACCGGTGAAGCAGGAGAACGACACGGAACAGACACCACAAGCACAAAGCACGCCATCGCATGCACTGGAAGGCCGTGTAGGCAAGCTGGTGGTGTACAAATCCGGCCGGATGAGTCTCTGGCTGGGTGACATTGAGATGGAGGTGCGTATCGCGCTGCTCGCGCTTGGCCCGCCTGTAGATGGCTCATATTCGCGTTTACTCAATAGGTCACATCAGGCGCCAGCTGCGCTTTCCCACAAGAGATTGTCGCCATCAACACGGTACAGAAAACCGTTGGCGTACTGGGCACAGTGGCCAGCCGGTTTGTGTGCACACCAGAGATGGCCACCATGCTCGACGAGGATGCCGACATGGATCACACCGGCAGTTTCTAGGCACTGCAGCACTATGGAAAAAGTAAACGTGTATTTGATGCTCGGCAGACAGTCGATAAGAAAGCAAGCATGGGCTAGGTCGGGGCTGGCATGATATTGGGGCCGTGAGGTGACTTTGGGTCCCAGCTGAGACGCCACAATAGCTAAACGCATCATCGACCCAGAGGATAGCGTCAGTATGTGCATGTGGATGAGCGTTATCGCCAGGGCAGCAAGGGCAAAAGTATAGGTAGCAGCAGATGGCGAGCGATAATCGTGGACGCACCAGCTGGTCACTGCGCAGGTAGGAAAACAGCTGCGGTATATCCGAGACTACCAGACTGGTGTCCAGGTATAGCTGCGGATAGTGACGTAGTTCACTGAAAAAGTGGTTATGTGCCGAGGCGGTGACGCGTAACTCGTCAATGGAAAAGTTGAGTCTAATTTAGTAGTGTTAGTGACGTTAGCAAACGTCAAACCCACTGCAAGCAGTCAGCACACACCAACCTTTTTTCCGATGCAATATACAGCACAGGGCTGAACTTGCGATGTGGCCGCGGACGCAGTAGAGCAGCTGCTGTGGCCAGAAATGCACTGGTCGCCGTATCGTCGTAGATGACTATCTCCGACCAACCACCGACGCCAGTCAGCCAAACATATCGCCGCCATCGCCATTATCGCAGCAGCAGCAGCAGCAGCAGCAGCAGCAGCAACAATACCCACCGTCTGCGGCTAGAAACACGCGGACATCCGCGTCGATCCGACGTATATCTTCTGGCGTCCAGTCAAATGTCGCATCCTGCGCCATCTCCACATTGCTGCGCTTGGTCACAACAGGGTCCGCGGCCTTGATGTCGTGCGACCCAGCCCAGGCGGTTTTCTTATCGCGGATCAGCGTGTCTGGTGCACACAGCCATGGCGGGAGGTTTAGCCAGTCCAGCCGTCGTACCACGGTTGATGCTGCGTCCGCCGACACGCCGTCGCCGGCATTCCAGTCCAAGTTGAAGCGGCAGTTGCGCAGCACAGCATCTCCGGTGTCTACCGCGCACGCCAGACGAGCTGGTTGGTTACTGCGCCGCCAGTCTGCACGCGCGCCTATGCCACGACACACCCGTGCAATAGACACGCTCTAGGCCGAAACGCGCCAGAACAGCGCCGCAGAGCCCCGTGCCGCTGCCCAGCTCCAGCGCAGCACCATGTCCATGCGGGAAAAGTGCATCATACCGATGAGCGAGAAACTCGGCCAGTAGCAATGCACCCGGCCACACCTGTTCGCCTACGCATGCGCTGTGCAGGGTTAGATGACGCCATGTAGACGCCAGCGGTTGCCAGCACACTTGCCGACGCCCTGCAGCGTAGTGCCGAAGCGAAAGCGCACGCGGATAGGACGCGATGCAAGGGCCTGCCGGCAAAAGTGGGCGGCGGCGGTTCGCGCACGCGTGCGCCTGGCAATGCTGCCCCCAGCGGTGCTTATCTCTGGCTGAGCGTTGGCTGTGAACCAGCGCCAGTGACCGTCGACGCTTCCATGCTCAGGCGCCAAATGCACGTCCGACAGGTAAAAGTCGTCAAACACACCGGCGACGCTAGCCGTGTCACTCGCTCCGTCCCCCTCATCGTCCGAAGCGACTGGCGACAAAGAAGCGCCAGGCTGGTCGGTCAATGCCGCTGCCGCCGCAGCTGCCGCAGTGGTACGCGGGCGCTTGCCGGGTGGCGCGTCTGCGTTGGCGTGTGCCATGGCGGCTGAGACAATTGCAGCGCGAAAAAAGTGGGAAAGTCGGCCGCCAAAACACGCTCGCCCACTTGCTGGAGCGCATACATGCTTGTATGCATCGACGTGGCCATGGTCCACCGATGCAGCGCTGCATATCTGCGCATCAGCTGCCCGTATCTTCCGGCTGGGGGCCAACCGCGCGTGCCATGCGTTATCCGGTCATATCGACGTCATGGACGCGTGGATGCTATCGGGCAGCCTACGGCATCCATGCACTTGGCGTTGCTGGGCTGGTCCGGTGGCACTGTGTCCAGGGAGGAGATCGCGCGCTTATCAGAGTGAGCGCGCATTAGAGAGAGAGTGACGGCACTCAAAGGCCACTTGCCTCGCGACGCCTACAAAAGCTGAGCACATCCTGCGCCGCCCAAGTGGATCAGCCTCACTCGTCCACTACGTCGCACTCTGGTTTCTCTTGCTATCTGCCGCTCTGTATCCAAGCACTGTCGTTGCCACGCGAGCACTTGCCGCTGCCTTTTCTTCACCTGTCCGCCAGCCCACCACCACCACCACCGTCACCGCTGCCACCACGCTGCTATGCGTCGAGGACCCAGTATCCACCGCGCCATGTCATCTGCTACCAAGGTGAGCCATCGCGTCGCCCCCACCAACATGCCAGTCCTATGTGCCGATGCGGGGTGCTCGTCTCAGCCGTGCTTGCGGCCGTGCTTCTTGGCGCCTTATCACCAGTGGCATCGGTGCTAGCATGCACGCAGACGGTGGGCACGCGCAAAAGGGGAATTGGCCATCGCGAGCACGTTCCACCCACGCTTTCTGTGGTCCCACCGAGGGTGCGCCTTCCTTTGGACGGGCATTCTCCGGTGATGGCGTGCTATTTCCGGCTTATCGCCGCCAGATACGCGCACTTTTGCGCGGGACTGGGTCTCCCTAGGTCGCAGCGCCTCTTAAGTGCCCGCGCGCACGGCACCGCTAGGCATGGCGCAGCGCTCCTCCAACCCTTGCCCGCCCGTCTACACGCGCCACGACACGGTCGCCGCCCGCTGGACATTGTTCTTTGCTAACTGCATCTGCCCGACATGCATGCACGCACCGTTACCAAATTCGCCCAGTCGCTTGCCGACCCCAACTCGCGGGCGGCCGCGCGCTCCATGCGCATCGAGCTGGACAAGCTGGCCGACAAGCTGCCGGCTGACAGTAAAGAGCGCAAGGTAAGCGTCCATGCGACCCGCCATGGTTGCGGTGGCACGACAAGGCTAATGCGACGCGTGATTTGGCGGATCCTAGGACTTTGAGCGCCAGATGAACGACTTTTACCAGCTGTTTGTACGCTACCTGGACGAGACGACCAACAAGATTACCATCGACTGGGACAAGATCAGCTCGCCGGCGCCTGACCAGATTGTGCCCTACTCGACGCTCAAGCCCATTTCCGAGGACAAGTTCCTAGACAATCTGAACAAGCTGGCGGTGCTCAAGCTGAACGGTGGTCTTGGCACCACCATGGGTTGTGTGGGACCCAAGAGCGCCATTGAAGTGCGCGACGGACAGACGTTCTTGGACTTGACGGTACACCAAATTGAGGTGAGCTGCGGCTGCAAGTGGGGATAAGAATAGCGGCAGGCTGGCCGCTCTTGGCTAGTGCCCACATGGTGCGGTCGCTGACGATGGCATTATGCGCTGGTTGCTGCTGCTGCTGCCATCATAGTACCTCAACCAAATTAGTGGCGTTGATGTACCACTGGTGCTGATGAACAGCTTCAACACGGACGAAGAGACCAATCGCATCATCCGCAAGTACACCGACCACAATGTCACCATTCGCACCTTCAACCAGTCACGCTACCCGCGCATCTCCAAAGAGTCGATGCTGCCCATGGCTCGCAGTCCGCACGACGACATCTCCATGTGGTTCCCGCCCGGTCACGGTGATCTGTTCGAGTCGCTGGCCCGCTCGGGCGTGCTTGACGAGCTGATCGACCAGGGCAAGGAGTATCTGTTTGTCTCCAACGTGGATAATCTCGGCGCCACCGTTGACGGAAGTAAGTTGTCGCGGCCGGCATAATGTTCCGCACCAAGGCTGCTGCGGTGACTGCCGTCGCCTCATGCCATTGGTGGCGTATCGACTTCAGGGCACTTACACGCGCATTGGTTGCACCGACCCTAGCTATACTTGCGCACATGATAGAGTCGGGCGCAGAGTTCCTTATGGAAGTGACGGACAAGACAAAGGCCGACATCAAGGGCGGTACCATCATCGACTATGACGGTCGCGTGCGACTGCTGGAGATTGCGCAGGTGCCGGCTGGCCACACGGAGGACTTCAAGTCGGTCAAAAAGTTCAAGATCTTCAACACCAACAACCTGTGGGTGAATCTACGTGCTGTCAAGCGCGTGCTGGACGCCCACGAGCTCAACCTGGAGATTATCGTCAACCACAAGGTAGGCACGCGTTGGCCAGCAGGAAAAGGGAGGAGAGCAGGAACCGGTGGTCTAACGCGCGCGCGCGCGTGTGTGTGTGTGCGCTTGGACGTAGACGGCCGCCAGCGGCGAAAAGGTGATCCAGCTAGAGACGGCGGTAGGCGCGGCCATCAAGCACTTCAAGGGTGCCCACGGTATCAACGTGCCGCGAAGCCGTTTCCTGCCTGTCAAGTCAACGTCCGATCTCTTCCTGGTCACCAGCGACCTGTACCAGATGCAGCACGGTCAGCTGCAGATCAACCCAAAGCGCATGTTTGCTACGGTGCCGCTGGTGAAGCTGGGCGACCACTTCAAGAAGGTAGGTGGCGTCGGCACGACTGTCACTGGGTGCCATTCGCCGCTAACGGCCAGCGGACTGTGCAGGTACAAGGCTTTTTGGAGCGCTTCCGCACGCCACCCCACATTCTCGAGTTGGATCACTTGACGGTGACGGGCGACGTAACCTTTGGCCGCGGCGTCGTACTACGAGTAAGTCGACCGACTGAACGCGCGTCCGCACATGCATACGCGTTTGCGCCTCTCTTGCTAACGCCGACGCTTTTCGCAGGGCACGGTGATTATCGTGGCCAACCATGGCGCACGCATTGACATTCCTTCAGGATCCATTCTCGAAAACAAGGTGGTGTCGGGCAATCTGCGCATTCTCGAGCACTAGAGGACGACCACCACGTAAAATACACGCTGCGCTATGCAGTGCACGCCTCCCATTGATGATCCACGGTCAGCGCGACTGCGCTACGGCCACCACCGCCACCGATGCTGCCATGATACGCGCAGTTTTTGCGCCAATAAATAGTTTGTACCAGTCTATCGCGTACGTGTTCTCGCCGCCTTCTCCTGGACACGTATGATGCAGCACAAGACGTATGTTTATCGGCCATCGCCACAGCCACACACAGCATGGAAAAGAACCCCCCGCTGGCCGTCATCTATCCGGCGCCCACACACATCTCTACAAATAGTACTCTGGCTTGCGCACATTGATACCATGCTCGCCAAGTGCAGCCGACAAATCCTCCATGGTGAGCACCGTGCGCCGCTCCTACGCATGCTGGGCGTAAGCAAACTGTCGGCTACTACAGCAACAACCGTGTACGCACCTTGCGCTTGTCGCGATTGCCCTGCTGTCTAATCTTGCAGTACTGGTACGCGTCTGTAGCCACGTCCGAAATAAACTTTTGCGCAGCTAGTGCCAGCAGTCGCTTGCTAGACATCACCGCCAGCCAGCCGCATTAGACGATGATGTTTTACGCGACAGGCTCAAGCCATGCATCATACGTACATGCGCACATCCTCGCACTCTAGGCCTGCGCGTGCCAGGTAGTGGTCAGTCAGCGCGTCCGGAATCTACGCCACATACACGCGCGTGTTGTTCATTAGT